>CM046437.1:832609-925109 GCA_025506505.1 Flaveria sonorensis | reverse complement strand
TATGCCATGGTATATACCCATATGACCATTACCAAGAAACTTTATAAGTATTTGATTGAAGAAAAACGAAGTTGGTTCAGGAGGCATATATAAGAATTAGCCCTAAAGACTTATGAATGGAGTGTTAAGTACAAGGAGCTGAAATAGACTCTCATTGTATGGAAATATGATCAGGAAAGGAAGATGTATATAGAAACAAAGTATAAGGGAGGTGTCCAACATTTGAAGACATTAAATTACTTCTCCTTTTGGCCTCAGTTTAATCTAACCACTCTTGGCAAACTGCCTCTATAAATCCCAGGAAAAGATATAAAAGCTCTTACGTTTAAGTTCCTAAAAGCTTAGGGTGAAAGTAACTTCGACATGTTGAAGCTATTGTAGCCAAAAAGGAGAGTCTCCAAGATAATAATTCACCCTCTCATAAAGAGACCTCTACTTCATCTGATCTACATGCTTCCGAGAACTGTCAAAACAGTGCCTTCACCAAGAAAGGTTCCTACATGTCTCAAGAAGTTTGTTACGTAGTCTTACGATGTTGATACTAGAGAAGTATAGATAGTGTTCCAGGACGGTAAGATATTAGAATTCTTGAGCGAGCAAAGTTGTTGAAGTTCCAACTTGAGGACCGGGGACTGTTATTCCAAAATCCCATCCATGGTGATCATGAAGCCGACTCCAAAGCCTTCTATATGATAGTGACTTTGAACGTAGGGCCAATGCATGAACCAAAACCGGAAACATAGAATACTCAGTAATAAAAGCTTAGTGGAGATTGTAGGGTTATGTTTTCTTAATTATGTTTTGTGTTGTAAATTCGTCAACTTTTTTGTTATGATCAAAAGTACTTTCGATTGTGTCTATAACAATCAAAAGTATACTTCCATCAAAATTGTTCTTGCGATCAAAAGTATCTTTTCGATTGAAAGAATGAAGTTTCAAGAAGCTTAGAATTTACTATTAATAGCTCATAGTTGTTATCATTTAATTTATGTGTGAACCTTTCTGATTAATAATTTATTAGAGTGAATACAACAACATTGTGAGTACTTTTTGCTGCTTGTGCCTAATGTTTGTTATTTATGTATTCTCTTTGTTTTTTCTTCATGTACCAAGTAAGTTTCAATGATTACACCCTATATATACACAGACCGTGTGTGTTACATCAATAACTTATCTTTTATACCAATCTATTTTCAAAAGTTGAAGTTTGACTTTACTAATATCTCCACGTGCACTATAAACGGTCCATGATTCATTCATAGCATAACCTATTATGATTTTGTCTAGTATTTCTTAATTGACTTACTCCATTAATTGATTATAATTAGACATTCTTTTTGTGAATAAAGAAATGGAGGATATAAACGTAAAAATTATAACATTTAACATTTATATCACAGTGTTCACATTTTTATTAACTTAAAACAAGTAAATTTTATGATATATGACCATATATGCGCGTATACTTGTGTGTATGTAAAAGTAAATGTATACGTACATACATCTATGTATATGTATATATACATATATCTATATATTATTTACGTGGAGATATTAGTAAAGTCAAACTTGAATTTCTAAAGAAGATGAAGAGGGTCACAGGATTGATAAACTTCATAAAAGGAGAAGATGAACGAGTTTTAGTAAAGGAACAGAACATCAAAGTGAGATGGCAAACATATTTCCATCAACTTTTTAGCGAATGAAGCATTCATTAGGAGAAAAGTGATCCATCTACTACACAAAGGAGACATTTAAATAATTATTACTATTAGAATATCACACTTCTTGAAGTAAGGAGAGCTTGTAGGAAAATAGGTAGAGCCAAAGCTATAGGTACAAACAACGTACCTATTAAGGCTTGGAAGTGTCTAGGAGATGAAGGACTTCAGTGGCTAACGAATTTGTTCAATGTTACTTAGAACATGTAAGATGTTGGATCAATGGAGAAGTAGCATCGTAATACCCCTATGCAAGAGCTAGGGAGACGCCTAGAGTTATGAAAACTACAGGAGATAAAGCTTTTAAGTCATACAATGAATTATGGGAGAGAGTGATTGAGGCAAGAATAAGAAAGGAAATGCAAATTTCCAAAACCAGATTGATTTTATGCCAAGAAAATCGACTACAATAGCTATACGCATTCTTAGAAGACTTATGGAGAAGTATAGGGAAAGAAGCGAGATCTGCATATGGTATTTACAGACTTGGAAAACACATATGATAGTGTGGCCCATAGAGTGATTTGGGAGACTTTGGAAGCTAGAGGTGTTCCCGGAAGATATATTATGACTATCAAGGATGTGTATGATAGTGCCAGGACAATCGTCAAAACACCAATGGGTAACACATCATCTTTTCATGTACATATTGGCCTGCATCAAAGCTCGACATTAAGTTCGTTTCTATTTACAATAGTCCTAGATGAGCTGTCTAAGTTGATCCAAGGTATGTTACCATGGTGCTTGCTTCCCGGATGGCATTGTCTTGGTGGTAGAAAGTAGGCTGGACCTAAATTGAAGGCTCGAGGAGTGGAGAGAAACCTTGATGAGTAAAGGCTTACGCATCAGTCTATCAAAATAGAGTACTTCCATCGTAAATTTAGCGACAATGAGGAAGACATCCAGATGATGATTGGAGGCCATGTCTGTAACATCTCGTGGATTTGTTATGTACCAGTTACCTTTTTGTTATCTTATAAGGATCATTTATATGTCAATAATGAAACCATGAGGTTTATTTTTGTATTTTCAACATCTTCAAAGTTAGAGCTAATTTTTATAAACCCCAACTTGTTTTTAAAAAAATAATCAATTATTAAATAAGTATTAATTTAAACCCTTCCCAACCAAAATCCGGGTCTAAAACACGCTTAAACTATCAAACCCATAACCCAAATTATTCATTTAAACTTAACATTGAATTCGATTAAAAACAACGAATCAAATTGATTGAACCAAAACCGTTAAACAACAACATCAAACGTCGGGAATCAAACATTTTGAGCAATAATCAACATTTAATCCTACTTTAATCTCATTGAAACCAAAACTCATTCGGTTCAAATCCAATGCAATTTCATACAATAAACATATGCAAACATTCATATACACTTCCTCACCCATTCTAAACCAACAATTTCACCAAAACAACACACAAAACCCGCGTGCGATTACCCCAAAAACTTGACCAAACAAGCTATCGGATTTCCATCAAAACAATATTAATTCTCGCAACTAGTTGAGGGGTTTTAATTCTCGTCATCCTCGGAAGCTTTACGACAAGTCAATTTGATCATATCTTTCCAGAATCATCGAATTCGGATCTTGGCCAGGTCATGTTCTTCCTCATCAATTTCCTATCAATTCGTGTCTAAAACAGGTAACTGAACCAACCTTTGTACTCATTTTAATTCATAGAATAAAAGCCCTAATGTTAATTTCACTTTCGAATTCGTTTCATGGTTCAATTGGATTGAAATTGAAACTAGGGTTTATGTTGAATTGGGGGTTTACACGTGTTTGTGTATATACTTAGATGGGACTGAATATTGTCAAGAAACCCCACTCAGGTCCACTGGTTACAGCCATGGGCTGTGAACAAGTAGACCCGAGTTCGAGTCCCTCCTGTTGCATTTAAACTTTTAAACACTTTTTTCACCTTTATTAATTTATAGAAAATCCATAAATGATGTGTACATTCAAAGAAAAACAAATTTACCAATGATTATAAACTAGAAAATTTTAAATTGATTTTTGGAAAATTTATAAAGTTATAAATAAATGTTTAATTACTTTTAAACTTTATAAAAATATGTTTATAAATTTTAGTCTTATGAAATATATAAAAAGAATACACAATCAAATTATTTCATTTATTCTATTTAATAAATCTTTTTAATACAAATTCATTTATTATAAATCAATTAATAGTTTAGTATTAAACTACAAATTACTAACTATTAAATCAAATAGTAATTCCAATAATTTCTTTATTTATAAATTTTTAAATTCTTATTAATGAAATTATTAAAAAATTGTTTATTTGTTTATTCAATTATTCTAAAACGTTTATTTATTTTATTTAATTGTTAATTTATTACTATTGATTATACGATTTATAAGTATTCAAATAAAGTCATTATACTATCACTTTGATATCTAAAACCCTAAATTACAAAAGAAACCCTAGATTCCCGAATAGTCTTAAAAACTATAATAATTATAGGTTAACTTTAAACGCCGTTCTCTAGGTTGAATCTTAACAAACCTTTCGGCGTTTAGTTCTAGTCTCCGTATTTGTTCATCATTATTATCTGTGTGAGTTCGCATACCCCTTTTTACTTTATTTTACATGTTTTTGGGGTGAAACATGTTAGACTTATAAAAGTACACTTATAAATCATTTAAAGTCTTGTAATGCACATACAATTCAATTTATATTTCTTTTTGTCATGGTTATGTAAGACGTGATAAGCTCATCTTTAAACAATCATTAACTATTGTTAGCCTAGCGACGTCATAGATCTATGGGTCTAACAAGCCTATTTGGTGCTAAAGCCGAGGTTATTGCCAGTTCCCGATGACGTATTCTTATTGTGATCATATCTTCGTCAAGGTTTGATTGTATCGTAGCTCTATCAATATGTTTTGCATGTCTTATAACCAATGACTTGAATTGCTACTTTTAAAGTCTTATATACGTATATATATACTCATGTAAACTCACCAACATTTCAAATGTTGACTTTATTTTCTAACATGCTTCAGGTAATGCCCCATCTTGATTTAGTTGCTCTTGAAGTTATGAAATCATCTAGGAATAGATCTAGATATAATAAAGAGGACTCATTTTATTTCTTTGAACTTTATGGTATTTGATATTATGTTTATTTGGTTTTTTATTGAATCTCGTAATTTAAACCTTATGTTTTAAATACTTTTACATTATAAAGTAGCATTGTGTGGCTTTGGACAATCTTAACCCCTCACATCTCAATGTTTTTGCGTTATGGTTGGGGTGTGACAGATTGGTATCAGAGCCCATAACTATAGGGATTTAGGTTATTAGCAATGATGACCTAGACTATGGTTAACTTAGGGACCCTTTGCATATAATATGCATGATTTCGTATGCAATTTACATGCTACATGATGCTACTTGTTACATCATATATGTGCTACTTGCTTATTATTTAATTGAAATTATGCCTTAGGTGTTTAACTTGAATGTCAAAACCTTTTGACTTCCACATCCCTAATATCTTATTCATATGAATCTTAATCATCTTTATTCATTATTTATCTTCAACACGCCAAAATCATTTCTTAAACTCATTCTTGGCTACACACGCGGGATCGTACATCTTATACTAAGTGTTTGGAAATCCTTAGGCTTTATGCCTAATTCTTAAAAATCTCATCAAGGTTTTAATTCTAATTGTGTATAAGGAATATATGTGACTCATAAACACCTGTATTCTGAATTTCCTGGCAAAAAGCCTTTGTGCCAAGGAAAGCATTTCGTATGAATCCCAATCAACCATGGGATCAGTTATGCTTACCTGGGGATTTTCGGGATGAGTGTTCAATTATGGTCAAATACACATCTTTCCTAAGGCACAATGGAGTTAAGTTACCTTGATGTGTCAATGTCCCTATTTGGCTTTGTGTTACCAAACAGGACTATCCTATTATGTTATGTGCTATCTTATGGTTTTATAAATCTATCATTATTGATTCCTTGTACTCGTTTATTTTTCATGATAAATCGTACGAAACTACCCAACGAATCGTATATCTTATAGAGTCATTTAAATTTAGTCACAATCAGGAACTATTTTGATCTGGAAGTTCGTCTTCAACCCGATTCTTATGACATTTGTTATGTGTGCATCGATATGACTTTTACCTTTCGCAATGTTTAGATCCATTCATAGTTGTTTCCCACTCCGGTGTCATTTAAAAATCATTTTTTTAAAAACCCTTATAAGAAGAAAACCTTACTTTTGTAACATAAAATATTAACTCCCCTCATTATAAAAACTTTCGCCTCAAACTTTATTAAACTTAGTTCTCTGTTATAATCAAGCAGTTACTTTTATATTTTCGAGATGATTTCTAAATCAGTTTTGAAAGATTCGGTTTTGCTTTAATCTCTTTTAAGGTGTGATTCTTTTGAAATGACTAAATATTTTGAGGCAAATTTTATCAATTTCTTATTGTTTTAGTTAAGTTTGATTTTAATATTATATCAATTAAACTATAATATGATTTTACAACATTCTATGTTGTTTAAGAAATCTTATTTAGTATTCTAGCGCCTTGTGTGCATGTGATCGTATTTGTAGTTACGAATCTTCAAAAAAATTCACGAACGTGACTCCATTATCTAAGCGAATGGAGTTGAGAGTGTTGATGATCCTAAACGTTCACTCGAATCTTGGTTGCAAAAATCTTAAATTCTTATAATACTCGTTTATATACGAACGCACATGCTCTATGACGTAAGATTTGTGATACATCAAAATTGATTGTCTACTACTTACTCATGAAATCGTCATCGACGATACCGTTAGAGCTTGAAGCTTGACACTTATGTTACCGATTGCAACAAAGCTAAAGTTTTGACTTTCATATTTTGTTGTGAACTAAAGGTTTCCATTGGAACGAAATCTTATTCGCTTTTATTTAATTCCTGTGGGAATGTTAGTAACTTTACGTTACGAAATCTTATATACTTTTATTTAAGAATTCTATTAAGAATACATGTAACTTTATATTACAAAACTTATATATGCTTTTTATTCATGGATTATTCTAAAAAAGAGAGAGAACCTTATATTCTCTTATAATTAGCACTCTTTACCATAAATTCATCGAATTCCTTATCGCGTATTATGACTAGCCATATGTCACCGTCATTGTTGTGACATTTTATGCCAAAAATTCTCAGTTACACGAATCGTATTTTATTATACATATACTAAATTCAAGATTTCCTTATTTACTATTCTGAGATGCCCTATAATAAGTACATTGTGTAATAAATGAACGATTATGGACTATCATTCTAATTTGCTTATTTTAATCTTGTTCGAGTTTCGTATTTTATACACTTTATATTTTCATTTTGTTTACATCTTGCTTATCGTATTCATCATCATGATCCTTTATTAAACTTTGATTTTCATACTCGTTGATCTTGTGATCTTGATACACACTAAATTCCAACGAACGCATCTTCATACTATTGTGTTTCAGACAAGAAATTGGTTATCCAAGCACCATGCTGAAAACTTTTGTCTCAAGCAATTCATTGCAAACCCTATACTTGATTTTAAATCTTATGTGATTTTTCTTGCATCATAACCCTTTAACTTAATCTTGATGATCTTTTTAATGAACTCCTTTGTTCCCCCAAAAATTTAATTTTTCATTTGGTTATCTTTAATTTTGCATCTTTAAATATTAATTGTTCAAAATATGATTGTTTTTATTGGATAAAATATTTATTCATTCCGAATCCAAGGAGGCCCACAAACAACCCCCTTGTTTCTTCGGTGTTGAAGGGGGAAAACAACTATAGGCCGAGGGTGATTCCTGGCTTAAGGTAGTTTAAAATCTCTTTTACACATTTGCAACAAAAAAGGGATACACGTGGTTTCTTGCTAACGACATTGTAATGCATGGACTCCTGCTCATTTTCTTTTATCAATTGGTTATTTTCGCTGTTTTATTTTAACGCTTTTATCTTGCACACGTAAGACGAGTATGAGGTGATTCCCTCTCGCTACAAGTGAAATATATAAGTCCTTATTTCCTTGCTTTCTCGTTCTTTTTCCCACATAATCAAGAATGGGTGATTCCATTCCACTTAACGCGAAAGAAAAAAAATGATGAAGAACCCTATCTTTCGAGTTTCATGTTTTCGAGTGAACAAGAATGGGTGGTTCCATTCCGTAACACAAGAGGAAATCAAACCATTATTTGTACAAGTTTTATATTCCCGCGTTAAGTGAGGGAGGGATGGTTCCCTCCCGCTACACACGGGGAATTGAAAACTTGTCTTGTGAATTTCCGTAGCTTGTGTGACTGTGGACGGGGTGATTCCATCCTGCTACACTTGCAATGATTAACACATACCACTTTCTCGCGATGCCTGCATGAACACGAAAGTACCTTAGATTCTTGAATATACGTACTACGCGAAGAAGGGGTGATTCCCTCTCGTAAAAATGCGACAAAATTCAGGACACTCAATGGTATTGTGTTTAGTCTCATCTAACTCGAACTTAAATTTGAAATCACTACAACCTTCCTACATTGAATTTCGGGACTAAATTCTCTAAAGTAGGGGAGACTGTAACATCTCGTAGATTCGTTATGTACTGTAAGGCCCCGTTTCCGGAATACGTACAAATTGGACCGTCATAGCATAAAACATTTTAAAATATACATTACTTTTGCAACAGAATTCAAAAACTTTCATTTATAATTAAAACATGCCATTTCATTACATTACATCATTCATTTACATAACAAAATACAATAACATGTCAAAATGTGGATGCCAGCCTCAAAACTCTCCCAGTAGCTTATGCATCCATGCCTGCAACTCCTCAGCATCAACAAAATACCTGCCAATTATTATGCATACAAAAAGTCAGCGACGCTGAGTGAGTTCTAGTTTTATAAATGAAATATTTTACTTTCTTTGAGAACCAAAACTTTGCATTCGTTCGTGGTCACACAACATACGTACACATTGCTAATAATTATTATCATCTTCATTACCGTTCATTCATTCCTTCTTTCATTCATTATTATCGTACACCTTCATATGGATCCTGTCACATGCAATACCCCCGTCTCCTAACGAAGACAGTACCAGGGTGCACGACAAGGATCCCCTTCGAGTCAATCTCAAGGATTGAACTCCCTTAGAGTCAATCTCAATGATTGAACTCCCTTCGAGTCAATCTTAATGATTGCACTCCCTTCGAGTCAATCTTAATGATTGAACTCCCTTCGAGTCTATCTCAAGGATAGGCTCCTCGTGTGCATCCTTCGGGTTAGCTAAACCGCACACAGTTGAGTTAACGACAACATGGTCGTGCACCTCCCTTCAATTTGATTACAAGGCTTTCATTCGTTCGTTACATTCCACGTTTCATTATCGTTATCTTTCACTTTGTTACATAATACTTTACATTTTGAAAACCGTTTAAACATGGAAAGATAACACATACAACAGCAACAATCACATCATCAACATCATCATATCATAACAGAACCTATCTCAACCAACTACCTCATAAAATCCTCAGAAAATCCTAATTCCAAGATGAAGCACATTTGAACATTCCAGGCGCATGAGCATAAAAATTCTAAGTAAAAACAGCCTGGGCGCTTTAGCACTATGCAGGCGCATGAGCCCTGCTTAGACGCTTTTCCACTATGCAGGCGCATGAGCCCTACTTAGGCGCATTAACACTTAGGCGCAGAAACAATTTTAGGCGCATTAGCACTATTGGGGCGCATGACCTTTACTTAGGCGCATGAGCAACACTTCTAGGCGCATGACTACTATTTGGGAGCATGACCTTGGGCGCATGACCAACACTTAGTCATTTAGCATTAGGCGCATGAGAACATTCTGAAATTATTATCTATGCTACAAACAACACCCGAACACCAATCTAACACTTCCTAACACAGATCTATCATACTAAAGGCACTTAAACATGCTAAACATCATGCCTAACCCATAAACAAACTCTAAAAAATACATATACAGAACGTCAGTCAAACAACATGCTAAAACACACAGTAGTTTTTAACAGCCCACCTGTAAGCATAACAGCCCCAAAAACTTAGAAAATCAGTAAAAAAGGGGTTCTAGAAGCTCACCTGTAGTAAATCTTCGAGCAACACACTTCCACCTACGAATTCTGCTCCTAAAACCCACGAAAACAAGCACTAAACACCAAGATTCTCGATCTAGAACGCAAAAACCAAGTTGAAACCGAACATAAGTTCAAGGAAACTCACCTTTCGCAGCTTCTTCTTCCTCTCTTTCTCTCTAGAACCGGGATCTTTTCTTCTCTTCTTCTTTTCAGCCGAGAATGGTGGGTGGAAAAAGGTAGTGGGTAGTCATGCTCTTTAAAACCTTAAAATAATAAGGTTTTGTACTTTGTACACTTTACCCCCTGCACTTGTGTCCATTATTTTTTCTTTCTATTTACTTTCCTTTCCTCTTCTTTTAAATAAAATTCGGGGTGTTACAAGTCCACCCCCCTTAAATAGGTTTCGTACCCAAAACCTGTCGCTTCTCGAACAGTCACGGGTAATGCTGTCTCATCTCTTCCTTGATCTTATATGTAGGCTTGTTCCCCTTCTAGGATCCACTATACTCGCACAAGTGAAACCACCATTCTCCTTAGCCCTTCTCTTCCTTATATCAGAAATGGCCACCAGTTGCTCCTCGTAGTTGGGTCGTTCGTCCATCTCGGTATTCTCTAGTGGCACGATCGTATTCTCATTGATTGAGCACTTTCTCAGACGAGATACATGGAACGTCAGATGAATCCCACTTAACTCGTCGGGTAACTCCAGTCAATACGCTACTTCTCTTACCTGAGCAACGATTTGGAATAGCCCTATATACCTCGGTATTAGCTTTCCTTGATTTTCGATTCGGATGATCCCCTTTCCAAGGCGACGCCTTCATCATTATTCCATCTTCGTAGGTCGGCACCGATCTCTTGTCGGGCGCGGTTGATCAAACCACCTTCTTACAACACTCGGTGTATGCCTCATAGGCTGCTAGCCAATTCATCTTAAGGTGTACGCCTATCCACTTAAGTCTGTCCTGAACAGTCTAGCAGGAAACATGTGCTCTCTTACTTCTATCACGCCATCCTCTAGGGCATCAGGTGACCTAGTGGACTTACCAATAGCAATTTCTACATCGAAGGCTCATCGATCTTCCTACTCCTAGCATGCAACTTAACACAAAGGTAGCAGGAACGAAACTACTACTAGCACCACAATCAAAGCATAGATGCACAAATTTAAATTACTAGAAACGTACCTAACGTCAAGTCGAAGTCCGCTCTAGCCCCCTCCCGGTCAGGGCAAATGCTCTAACCATCATCCTCTGTTCTCCTCATTTTGAACCCTTTGCCTTGCCTCAGAACACTCAACCCTTGACTTCGTGCAGTCTCTGCTCCTGTGTCCACCCTCACTACACCTGTAGCATCTCATCGCACGACAATCCCTCGCCAGGTGGCCCTCTGTAGGAACCTCTAAAGTTAAAAGGCTAATGCAACCAAAGGATACCAAAACAACCTAGTCTTCCAACATGCACTTCGGAACAAAGGTGAACTAGCTTCGGAAGCTTTTACACACTCATAAATATGCTAAGTGTAAAATCTTCCAAAGCCAAAGTTCAGAAGAAACTGCTGCGGAAGCTTTACACTTAACTTGGAAAATATTCTAAGTGTAAACTCTTTCGAAGCCAAAGTTTAGAAGAAACTGCTGCGGAAGATATACACTTAACTTGGAAAATATTCTAAGTGTAAAGTCTTCCGAAGCCAAAGTTCAGAAGAAACTGCTGCGGAAGCTTTACACTTAACTTGGAAAATATTCTAAGTGTAAAGTGTTCTGAAGCCAAAGACTCAACTCTTCTACAGTAAAAGATGAAGTCTTCCAAAGCTTCAAAGACAAAGTCTTTCGAAGCAGTTTACAAGACAAGACTGATTTCTTCTGAAGAGAGAGAAAAGATTCCTTTTCCATCAACTTTATCATAAAGCAACCTACTTTCCGCTGCATACTCTGGTGGTTCACCTGCTATCACTAGTTGGTGAAACTTCCATGCTTTATGATAAAGTAGATAAGGTCTTCGCCTGCAAGTTTCTCCTTTTGTTCCTTTTGGCTTTTTTTTGTAATAGGAAAAGTCAGTGAGCTATGGCATGTCATAGTCACTAGTCAAAAAGGCAATCTGCCTTTTTGACTTTAGATTGATCTTGTTGTCTAGATTAGTCAAATCCCAACTGTCTTTACATGTAAGTGATGGTTGTAGGTTGTAGTATAAAAGTGTCTCAGGTTCTTGTAATTTCTTCATGCTTCATAACACTTGTAAAAGAACTTGAGATCAATATACAACATCCTTGAAAACTAATCTTGTGTTGATTCTTAGTTCTGTCTCTTTGATTTACTTGTGTTCTTTGGAGCATCTGTTTTCAGTTACTAGTTCCCTATATGAATTGTTAAGTGAATCTCTCCTCTATGTGAAACTAAGTGTTAAGTACCCTTACCCGGTCCTGCAATTGGTATCAGAGCATTCCAGGCTCTTGATTGTAAGATCTTACCATCTTTAATCCTTTTAGCTTCACACATCACTTAACTCTTCAAATGGAAGCTATCTCTAAGGCTGATATGGAAACTGGAACTATGAAAAAGTCCCCAATGATCACTCCTGAGGATTTTGACATTTGGTGTCAAAGAATGGAAGGCTTTATCAAGTCTCAAGATTCTAGGATGTGGGAGTCTATTGTCAATGGACCTCATGTACCATGCACCTCTTCAGCTGCTTCTGGTGGTGGCATGATACAAAAGGAGAGAGCTAACTTTTCTGATGAAGACTGGAAAAGAATTGACATTGATCAGAAAGCCATGACAGCCCTCCAAACTGCTCTTCCAAACTCCATCTACAGAGGTTTCAAGAAGTGCAAGACTGCTAAACAGCTATGGGATGCACTGAAACTGATGTATGAGGGTTCAAATGAAGCCAAGGAGAACAAGAAGGATCTCCTGAAGCATCAGTTTGAAAACTTCACCTTCAAGACAGGTGAAACCATGGCTCAACAATACTTCAGGTATGTTGAGATTTTGGATACTCTGGCTGATGTTGGGGTAACTATTGAGAATAAGGATATTGTAAGGAAGTTCATGTCCTCTCTTCCAAGACAATGGACACACTACTATATGGTCATTAAGAGGACTGAAAACCTTAAGACCCTTACTCTCACTGAGTTGTATGGGATACTCAGTGGATACCAGATGGAGATGAGCATGCAAAATTCATCTGGTAACTCCAACACTCATCAAAGTTAAGCCCTTCATGTGGTTGAAAGGGACAGCAGAGAACCACAGCATCATCTCATCTGCTACCCTAAAACCTCACAAACAGCATCATCTCATCTGCTACCCTGAAACCTCACAAAAGGGTCCTTTCATCACCTTCCTAGAGACACCTAGAGAAAGCTACATCCAAGGAAGTCCCTTCCAAGAGACAAGTTCTTCTCAAGCTTTTGTCTCTACTGATGAAAGTTCAGGCAACTTTCTTTTCACTCTTGAAGACCTGCACTGTATCCATCCAGATGATCTGGAGTACATGGTGATAGTCCAGCAGATGGCTCTTCTCACTCACAGAGCCCAGAAGTTCTACAAGAGGACTGGGAGAAGGTTTCCTAGCAATACAGCCAGTGGCAAGTTTGGGCTGGACAAGAGCAAAGTCAAGTGTTACAACTGTAACCAAATGGGATACTTTGCTAGAGAATGCAAGGCACCTAAGTCAAATGGTGGCCAAGCTTCATCCAGGACAAACTACACTGAAGGAGGGCACCAGAATGAGAAGCCAAGACAGCAAGCTGCAGTTGCAGTTGAAGAAGGAGGCTTTGACTAGAGCTTTCAAGCAGAAGATGCATCTCCAAATCAAGCACTCATGACTGACCATGATGAAGCCAAGGTACTTGAACATCTTTGCTCTCCTGAATGTATTGCTAAAGTAAATAGATACAGGTCCTACAACTTGGAAATGAGATCTGATATTGAGTCTTTAAATATTTTAAAAGCTGATTTTAAAAGTGCTGAAAATAACTATAAACTTAAGATAGAAGATCTAGAGAAAACAGTTTCAACTCTTAAACATGAGCAAACAAACTACAGGACTCAATTTAAGGATCTCATTACCAAGTTGACTGAATGCCAGGCTGAGCTTGTGATCAGCAAAGCCAGGGTAGAAAAATGTGTTCTTGAAGAAGAGACCTTCAAGAACATAATATCCTCATCTCAGCATGCAAAAGTGTGTTATCAGAATAAGCAGGACTAGGATCTGGTGAGATAGCTCCTCCACACACTATACTATCAGTTAGATCTCCAAGGTATGGAACTGGTCAAGATGAGCTGCCATCCATAGACCCCAGTGATGAAGAGGATGAAGACAAGATGTTGAGGGATGACTCTGAAGTGAGTGAAAAGAGTCAATCCAAAAAGGGTCACCATGCTCCTGATGAGGAGAAAGGATCTGGTTTGAGTAAGTCCAAGAGAAAGAACTTGATCAGAAGAGAAAAAAGAAGATCAAGGAAAGCTCAAAACATCAAGGTCACTTTTGACCCCAAGCAGAAACAAGTATTTATCTCTGCAGGGTTTGAGGTGGTGAAAGCTGAAGATTCTGCCAAGAACTCCTGTTCCAAGAGTTCTGCTTCAGCTTCAACTCACTCCAGCTACAATAAGAAGATTGATCAGCTGTACGTCACTGCTACACAGCCTGAACCATCCATTTCAAAGAGCAAGCTTCACCCTAAGAAGCCTACTGCATCATCTGAAAAGGTGAAGAAGGAAAAGGAAAGTGTTCAAGCTCAGTCTTCTTTGGAAAAAAAGGCTCTCAGAAGGAAAGATTTGGATTGTGTTATGTGTGGTAGTACTTCACATCTGGCTAAGGATTGTCAATACAATCCCAAGAGCACTATCCACATGATCAAGAAGAAAACTTCTGAGAAGAAGAAGAAACAAACAGCTTCGGAAGGAAAATCTATTTCCTTCGGAAGCTCCAAAATAAAGAAGAAGGCAAGTAAGAAATTGCCTTTAGAAGAAATGTTGGTCTCGGGAGAAAGGAATGCTTCCGAAGTACTGAAGCTTGCTACAGTGAAAGCAAGATCTTCCGAAGAATCTATCTCCAAAGCTTCCAAAGCTACAAAGCTTCCGAAGTATTGAAGGTCAAGCCCAATCTTCCAAAGGTGGTGTGGTAGATGAAGGAAGACCTTGAGACTGAAAGCTCCTCTTCAGCAACAGCAAATGATCCTCAAAGCCTGAACATAGGATCACTTACTATTTCATTGCCTTCATTTGAATTTTATAAGCCCAAGACCAATGAGGCTTAGGTTTCCAAATGTAACTAAATCATCTCTTTTGTGCAGGGATAGCCAAAGGCAAACAGAAATGTGTGGATCATTGATAGTGGCTGCTCCAAGCACAAGACAGGCAATGAGTCCCTACTTCAAAACTTTGAGAAGTTTGATGGAGGGCCAGTTGCTTTTGGAGGAGATACAGGAGGTTACATCACTGGTAGGGGCATGGTCTTAAATGGTAAGCTCAGCATTGAGAAGGTAAATTTTGTCAAGGAGCTTGGATACAATCTTTTGAGTGTGTCCTAATTTTGTGACCAGAAAACATCACAGAGCATGAGTGCATTGTTCTCAAGCCTGGGGTGGTTATTCCTCAAGAGTACATTCTGCTCAGAGCCCCCAAGAAGGGAAACATGTACAAGATGGATCTGTAAGAAACAACTCCCTCCAGAGAAGTGTCTTGCTTTCTATCTAAAGCCAATAGTGATGAGTCTTTCCTTTGGCATAAAAGAATGTGCCATGTAAACTTTAAGAACATGAATAAATTGATTTAGAATGATTTGGTAACTAGAATGCCAAAGAAAGAGTTTACAAGTGATGACCACTGTGTTGCATGCCTGAAAGGAAAGCAACACAAAGTGTCTCACAAGCCAAAGGAAATCAACTCTATCACTACTCCCTTACACTTGTTACATATGGATTTGTGTGGCCCCACCAGTGTAATGAGTTTAGGAAGGACCTCTTATTGTTTAGTGATCATAGATGACTTCATAAGATTCACTTGGGTCTTCTTCCTTAGAACTAATGATGAGACTCCTGAGATCTTGAAGAACTTCATTCTGAAAATTGAGAATCAATGTGATCATAAGGTCCAAATCATAAGATATGATCAGGGAATAGAATTTAAAAACCAAATCCTTGATACATTTTGTGATGAAAATGGTATTTCAAGACAATATAGTGCTCCCAGGACTCCTCAGCAAAATGGTGTTACTTATTGAGGTGTCACTTGAATTCCTAGAAAGAAATTGAGTTCCCCCATGGCACTCATTTCAAATCTATTCTTCATCAGCATCTCAAAGTCTTTGTAGAGCTTTGGATTAGTTAAACCAAAGATGATGTCATTTACATATATCTGAACTAGCAATGTGTCATTCCCTGTTTCTTTGATGAAGAGAGTCCCATCAATATTACCTCTTTTGTATCCATGTTGATAAAGATATGTTGATAGTGTCTCATACCACTTTCTTGGAGCTTGATGCAGTCCATAAAGGGCTTTATCAAGCTTGCAGACATAATCAGGATGATCTGGGTCCTTAAAGCCAGGTGGTTGTTTAATATAAACTTCTTCATCAATCACCCCATAGAGAAAGACACACTTCATATCAAGCTGGTAGACCTTGAAATCCTTGGATGCAGCATAAGACAGAAATATTCTTACAGCTTCATGTCTTGCAACTGGAGCAAAGACATCAGTGTAATCAATCCCTTCTTCTTGAGTGTATCCTTGAACAACCAGTCTAGCCTTGTTCTTGATGATAATCCCTCTATCATCCTTCTTGTTCCTGAATACCCATTTGGTTCCTATGACACTTTTCCTTTGAGGAAGAGGGCATAAGTTCCACACCTTCTGTCTTCTAATTTGAAGCAACTCATCTTGCATAGCTTCAATTCAGCTTCCATCCTTCAAAGCCTCATCAACCTTCTTTGGCTCTATCTGGGATAAGAAACAAGAATTTAGACAAACATAGCTGTCATGAGTTTGTCCTCTTGTTCTTACCCCTGAGTCAACATTTCCAATGATATTTGTGGTGGGATGTGACTTGTGGATCCAAAGTTAAGGGATCACAGTAAGTTGGTTAGACAGATCTAAATTTGAGAAATTTTGATCTGGCAATGAGGTGTCTCCCACCACATCAGCACACTTATCAAGAGAAACTTGATCCAATGAGTGTGTGACATCATTCATGTTGTCTTCAATGGAGTGGTTATCAGTATTAAGAAATTCTTGATCACTATCCCCACCTCCAGTTCCTCTTGCATTTGAAGTTCCCTCACCTGGATCTGGAGCCTCTGAGCTGGAATTTGAAGGCACCTAAGATGAATCAATAGTATTTGTCATTATTGTGCTGATAAGAGCTTCACTTGCTGGGTTAGTTACTATTGGAGCTGAAGTAGTCTTCTTGGTTGGTCTTCTCAGCTCAAATCTTGGATCAGGATCTTCTACTTATCTGTTATCTGTGGATCCTGAAACATTCTCACAAGACTTGTTAAAACAGTTGGTAACTAAATCAAGATCAAACAACCAATCCGGACCAGAACCTTTCACACGGGATGTGTGTTCATTGAAAGTCACATTGGCCGACTCTTCAATGATCCTAGTTCTAAGATTGTATACTCTATAAGCCTTAGCTTGAGAAGAGTATCCAACAAAGTGTCCATCATTTTATTTCTTAGCAAACTTGGCTATTTGATCTTTGGTATTCAAGATGGTGCAAGGACATCCAAATATTCTGAGAAAACCAATGAATGGTCTCCTTTTGTGCCACAGTTCATAGGGAGTCTTACCATGAGTCTTAACTACTAAAACTCTGTTTTGCACATAGCAGGCTGTGTTAACAGCCTCTGCCCAGAAGGTGATAGGTAGTTTAGAAGCAGGTTGAAGATGGCATCTTCATCAGTCAGTCAAAGTATGTACAGGACATACTTACAAGATTCAAGATGACTAACTGTAAGGTTGCAAAGACACTCATAGCTAGAAACCACTCCCTTGGTCCTGATCTTGAGGGGGAGTGTGTTGATGAACATCTCTACAGGGCTATGATTGGGTCACTTATGTATCTTACTGCTAGCAGGCCTGATATCATGTTTGCCACATGCATATGTGCAAGATATCAAGCCAACCCCAAGATGTCACACCTAATCACTGTCAAAAGGATTCTTAGATATCTCAAAGGTGCTCCAAATCTAAGCCTTTGGTATCCAAAGAATTCAGACTTTAATCTGTATGCTTGTACAGATAGTGATTATGGTGGCTGCAACATGATTGCAAAGTCCACACCTAGGGGTGTAAGTTCCTGGGTGGAAGGATAGTCTCTTGGCAATGCAAGAAGCAATCCTGTGTGTCTGCATCAACTGCTGAAGCTGAATACATTGCTGCTGCCAGCTGCTGTGCTCAAGTGCTTTGGATTCAGAATCAGATGCTAGACTATGGGTTCAATTTCAAAGAGACTCCCATCCATATAGACAACAACAGTGTTATCTCTATTACAGACTGTGCAGCACTCAAGGACCAAACACATCAATATCAGGTATCATCTGATTAGAGATAATTTTGAAAAGGGTTTGATAAAACTAATCTAAGTTAACACAAATAAACAATATGCTAATCTGTTCATAAAAGCTTTTGATGAACAGAGATTTAAATATCTTGTATCAGCTATTGGGATGATTAACTTTGAATAGATTTTTCTTAATAACTTAATCAATATTATTTCTTAAAACTATGTGTCCTAGGTTGTCTATTAGATCACTTCATAAGCCCAGTTATCTTTGGAAGAAAACAAAATTTTTAACTGATATTCCTTAGAATGATGGAAATTTACCTTCGAAAGAAGTAAAAATTGCCTTTAGAAGAAACTTATGTCTCTAAACCATTTAATAGTCTATCTGAGATTTACCTTCGGAAGAAATTTTTGGAGCATCTTCCGAAGCATAAGTTTATTATAAACTATTTAATGTTATTTTAAGAACAAATCTCTTCCGAAAGCAATTTAGTCTCGGAAGACTTAATCATTTCTTCTGAAGCCAAATTTTCAAAATTCTTGGGGATATCTTCCAAAGCATAATTTACCTTCGGAAGCTTTGTTGCAAAGCTTCCGAAGCCAAAATTGCCTTCAGTAGTTTTACATCTTCCAAGAAAACTAACTTTTTGGGCGCCATTTTCAGAAGTAGGACCCACTTACGGATTTCAAAGTGTATCTTTTGCATTAACTTTATCTCAAATCCAGACTATATCTTTCCAAACGATTCTATTTCATCTCACTTCTCTCATTGTTCCTTACCCTAAAATTACCCCCAAATTCCATCTTCATCTTTCTTTTTTCACTGCAAAGCTTCCTCAAATGGCCAAACTTGATCGTCGTAACGACCCTGATTTCACCATGCACCTACACAGGAAACACAATCAAGTTGCACTGTTAAACTCTGAGAAGGATCCAAGCTTCTCAGACGTGTGTAGGTATCTTTCTTTGTCTCATTACTTCACCTCCCTTACAATCGATTCTCCTCTCTATGAGGATCAGTTGCTTGAGTTCTGGCGGACCTGTCACGAGGTCGCCATGGACGGGGAGAAGGCATTGTCTGCCACAGTGCAGGGGAGGATGATTTTCATCACTCCAGCCATTATAAACACCCATTTGCAGCTGGATGATGAAGCAGGTGAGCTGTCCTTTCCAAAAGCTGTTGTCAACCAATCCTTTGCACAGATGGGCTACGAAGGTGACTTTTTAGTCAAGACCTTCAGGAAGGGGAAGGTCTCATTCCAGTGAAATTCATCCTCCATGTAGTCATACATAGCTTATCCAATAAGCATGGGGGATGGGATTAGATTCCAGAAGATCTTTCCTTCATTGTCCATGGGATGGTACAAGGGGTCAAATTCAGGTACTCTTAATTTGTATTTACAAACTTACTTGCAAATTTAGACTCCTTAGAGTATTAAATGTTTCCCCGGTATGTTCAACACATTCTCAACTGTGAAATAGGACCACAGTTGAGGGGAACAGGTAGTATTATTAAACTTGCACACATGAGGCCCGGCATTTTCAAGATTTTGAAAAAGCCAACTGTTGGCTTCTCAGGGGTAGAAACAGCCCTTGTCCCAAAAATGTTTGAGCTCATTGCTCAGGGTGACATCCTAGCAGCACCAGCTACTGATGAACCAACACCCTCTACCTCTCACCCACCTCAAACACAGCCTACCATCACCATCACCTACAAAAGAAAACACAAACGAACTCCTACACTTGCTACTGAGCATGTGCAGTCCCCCATATCACAACCCATACAGGAGGAAGTGGAATCTAGAGCTCCCACTTTCCGTGAGGAGTAGACCACTCCCATCTTTCAAACAATCAGTGCTGAGGTTCCTCATGCTCAGCCTGTTGAGCTCACAGCCCCACAAAAAGCCTTAAGCCATCACTCTGAGTCTCAACACTCTAGTGATCAACCTTCAGGGGAAAGCTACCATCCCCAGTCTCTTGATCTTAACCACCCCATTCCCAGCCTTGACTTCTATTCTGATGAAGATTTGGGCTTCAGTGAGTACCATGAGTCTCTCCTTTCTCCCCACACTCAAAGAGAGATGAGTGCTCATGTTTCCCCCATTTCTAGCCCACATCAACTACCCATAACTGAGGTGGATCTCTCTGAATCTGTTTAGGAGATCCATATAGCAGAGGCTATCACTGTTGCCAGTGATAACATCACTAGGACCTCTACCATGCCAACCCAGCCTCTTGACACTTCTCTGGAAGCTGTCATTGGGCAGGGGAAATCCAACAGCCAAGAAACCCATGCTGATGGTGAGGAAGAAGACTTAGGTCCAATTCTCTCATCCCCCCATGATTCTTCATCTGAAGATGAGGGGAGTCTGCAACAACAGGTGCACAAACTATCAAATCTATGCACCTACTTTGTGTCAAAGATAGCTCACCTAGAATCTCAGGTGACTATCTTGCAGAAGATGGTTAATGACCAGCAACTTGAGATCACCGATCAAGGGAAAGCTAGCTGAGAGACCCATGAGACCAACTCATCCAGGTCCACAAGAACCTGTGGATGTCATGGATTAATCTCCTAGCTCACCTATGCAAGAGGGTGATGCTACCAAAAAGGGGGAGAAAATTCTGACAATCACAGAACCTGGGAGTTCCTCTTAGAGTATGGACATAGAGGACTCACCATCCTCTCTTGCAGTTGTCCATACTCAGCAACCTCCTCTAGACAGTGATCTGGAACTGCTCATTCAACAACTGTTTGAGGAGGGAGTACCAAGAGCAATGTCTGCCCCATCTGAGAACCCAATCTGGGGTTGGGGGTATGACAGTGATAGGAAAGCTCTTGTGATCTCTATAGCTCAGGGTCAATAGGAAATTCTCAATATCTTCACCCTGAGT
Source organism: Flaveria sonorensis (assembly GCA_025506505.1). Classification (NCBI taxonomy): domain Eukaryota; kingdom Viridiplantae; phylum Streptophyta; class Magnoliopsida; order Asterales; family Asteraceae; genus Flaveria; species Flaveria sonorensis. The sequence goes on along the minus strand of CM046437.1, from coordinate 903,800 downwards.
TTCTATGAGAGTATAAACTTGGTGGATCTGCCCCTTGTCAACCCAAGCAACAACAGACAAGTAGCAAGATTGGCAGATAGAATCCAAGATAGGGTGTTAGAGGAGTTCAGACTGAGATCAAAATTATATAGACAGAGGCTAGCAAGTGAGATCTTTGGTCAACTGGATGTTGAGGTGGACCCGGAGATTAGCTTCGAAGGGAAAACCTTGACTGAAGGCCCAAAGGTTGAACTTGTGACCCTTGAGACAGGATCTCCCTCTACACCCATTACCCTTAGTGAAACACCAGTTGGTGATGGTGCTTCACAGCCTCTCTCTGGCCAGAGCTTGACAGCTGAACCAAGCAATGAAGGCCAAAGCTCTCTCCAGCATGGGTCACCAAAGCCTGTGGTCGACAAAGGTAAAAGGAAAATGAATCCTGAGGAGATTGAGGAGGAGAAAAGAAAGAGGAAGAGGAAGCTGAGGGGAGAGAGTTCAAGTGGCTCCCCAGGGTTTATGGAAGCTGTGATCAGAGCTGCCCCCAGGCTAAACACTCAGGAAGATGAGTTAAGGGTAGCCAAGCTAAACTACCTGGGAACCAAAAACTATAATGTTGATGAACTCATCTCTCTCCCCTTAAATGAGCTGAATGAACTGGCTGACACTGAGTTGTCAAAGGAGAGGAAGGAAGCAGAGGATGCTGCTTTGACCCTTAAGCACAAGGAAGAAATGAGACTGAAAAGACTCTACAAGAAACTTCATGTCCTCACCCCAGTTCAAGAAAGTCCTGAGCTAGAGACTGTGGCCACTGAACAACCTCAGGTAGCTACTGAAGAAGAAAGACTAAAGATGATCAGCTACCTGAGTGCCACAGGTCTCTATCAGGCAGATGCACTTCTTTGCTTACCATCTGAGTACATATTGTTTGAATACAATAAGCAGATGGAAGAAAAGGCTAAAAGAGAAAAACAAGCTAAGAAGAAAAGATTAAGGGAAGAAGCTACAAGATCAAGGGCCATCATCCATAAAAGCCAAAAGAAGTCTGCTGACAGACAAAGGATGATGAGCTTCTTGAAGCTGTATGGATTTTCCGGAAGAAGGCTTGGCCATATGTCTCTATCCACAATGGATGAGCATATTAGGGTAATCAAGCAGAAGATTAAGAAGGGAGAGCTGGTGGACTTGCATTCTCCACCAAGTCCAGCTCAACTTGAAGTTGAGGTGAAGTTTGAACCCACTAAGACAACACAACCTAAACCTGGTGTTGTATCTTAGCTAACTTCATCTTCTGATCCATAGCTGGGTAATCCTCTCACCCCCTCTGAACCTGTGAGAGAGGAGATCCCAACTGAGAGGGACTATACTAAACAACCTGGTAATCAAGACCAGTCCCCTCAGTTAAAATCATTTGGGAGGAGAAAGAGGATGGCCAGAAGATCAACCTCAAAGAAGAAGAAAAGAACCTCCCAACCTCAGGAAGAGTCAGAGCTCCCTGAGGAAGTGCATGAAGAGGCTGCTCACCAAACTCCTATGATAGTAGAGCCTTTTGCCATTCGAAGACCCATTTTGTCTTGAAGTTATGATGAAGACTCAGATAAATGGTATGTCATAAGAGATCAGGAAGGAATGCATGTCTATTACTCTACAAACATGCTCAATCTTCCTCTGCATGATCTCTTTGACATGAGAGGATCTATGTTAGTATGAATGATCCAGATCTTATGATGAAGAAAGGTATGCTGAGGATCCTAATGTAGACTATCAAGATCTGAAGAACTTCTCTGTTTTGGTAGCATCAGCCTAGGGGAAGTTTGTAGGAACCTCTGAAGTTAAAAGGCTGATGCAACCAATGGATACCAAAACAACCAAGTCTTCCAACATGCACTTTGGAACAAAGGTGAACTAGCTTCAAAAGCTTTTACACACTCAAAAATATGCTAAGTGTAAAATCTTCAGAAGCCAAAGTTTAGAAGAAACTGCTGCAGAAGCTTTACACTTAACTTGGAAAATATTCTAAATGTAAAGTCTTCCAAAGCCAAAGTTCAGAAGAAACTGCTACGGAAGCTTTACACTCAAATTGGAAAATATTCTAAGTGTAAAGTCTTCCGAAGCCAAAGTTCTGAAGAAACTATTGCGGAAGCTTTACACTTAACTTGGAAAATATTCTAAGTGTAAAGTCTTCCGAAGCCAAAGACTCAACTCTTCCGTAGTAAAAGATGAAGTCTTCCAAAGCTTCAAAGACAAAGTCTTCCGAAGTTGTTTACAAGACAAGACTGATTTCTTCTAAAGAGAGAGAAAAGATTCCTTTTCCATCAACTTTATCATAAAGCAACCTACTTTTCGCTGCATGCTCTGGTGGTTCACCTGCTATCACTAGTTGGTGAAACTTCCATGCTTTATGATAAAGTAGATAAGGTCTTCGCCTGCAAGTTTCTCCTTTTGTTCCTTTTGGGTTTTTTTGGTAATAGGAAAAGTCAGTGAGCTATGGCATGTCATAGTCACTAGTCAAAAAGGCAATCTGCCTTTTTGACTTTAGATTGATCTTGTTATCTAGATTAGTCAAATCCCAACTGTCTTTACATGTAAGTGACGGTTGTAGGTTGTAGTATAAAAGTGTCTCAAGTTCTTGTAATTTCTTCATGCTTTATAACACTTGTAAAAGAACTTGAGATCAATATACAACATCCTTGAAAACTAATCTTGTGTTGATTCTTAGTTCTGTCTCTTTGATTTACTTGTGTTCTTTGGAGCATCTGTTTTAAGTTACCAGTTCCCTATTTGAATTGTTAAGTGAATCTCTCATCTGTGTGAAACTAACTGTTAAGTACCCTTACCCGGTCCTGCACCCTCCTTCCCGCATTGAAAGCAGAGATTTGATCCCCGCTTACATTCCCCCGCATGCTCCTTCCCACATTTCTTGCATGCCCTCACTTCCCCGGTTATCATCCTTCGATCATCTATCCTCACCTTCTTACCACCAGCCTCAAATCCACCATCATCATCCCGTCTTCCACTCCCATTCCTAACATAGTCCCGCTCCTCCTCTTCGTCTGTTATCACCACCGCCTCTCACTCGTCTTACAACCTCCCCGCCAAATCGACCACCGACCTAAACGTGCTTGGTCGGGCAGCGACCAGATGTCTGCGGATATCTGCCGGCAGACCTTGAATGTACCTCTTGATCTTTCGTGACACAGGTGTCACCTGATCTGGCACTAGCCTTGCCATCTCGTTGAACTTCTTCATATACTGTTGGTGCGTCATCGTTCCCGCCTCCAACTGCAGGAACTCTCTCTCAACTTTGTCAAGCTCCCTATGAGGGCAAAATTCCTCAATTACCAACCTCTTCAGCTCCTTCCACCTCATCCTCCTAATTGCCCTGGTACCCTCGGTTTGGACAATGTTGTCCCACCAGCACAAGGCTGAGTCCACAAACGAGTGGGTAGCAAACTTCACCTTCTGATCCTCACGGCACTCTTTAATGTCCAGCACCGCCTCCATCTCCCTCACCCAACGATAGGCAGCAGCCGCACTCCCATTCCCATCAAACATAGGGGGCCTACACCTTTGGAATGCTCCATAGCTGCATCCTTTTGCAGTCTCCTGCATAGCTTCCTCCTCCTCATCATCACTGGAGACAACCATATCAGTCTCTGATTGCTCCATTCCCCTTAAACCTCCTTCCTCGCCTCCTCGTCTAGCGGTCTTCCTCTTCTCACTCTCCTTTTTCTCATCCTCTTTCACAGCTCTAATGACCTTGATCACTACGGTTGGTAGAATCGTCTGCATGACCTGATGGACTTCCTCTGCTACTGCCTCCTTCATTGAGGCTCTCAGATTAGCACTCATGTCCTCACCGTCCTGGTGACGAAGCTCTGGCTCTCTGGGAGCCGTCTCAGCAGTCTTAGCCCTGCTCCTCGTGACACGTGGCCTAACACCATGTCCACCACTACCAATACCTTGCGAAGCCTCAGAAGACCTACCACCAGCCATCTCTAAACACTACAAGATTCAAACACTGACACGGTCATTCAAGGTAATAGCTCAGATTATGTCAAGTATAGTAAGTCCCTAATTACAGTGGTCAGTTGTGATTATCCACTTAGTTTACTCTTCATTCCCTAAGCTTTCCCTATCCTGACTACATCAGTATCTAAATCTACATAGAGCACACAAGCCACATAACATGCGTACATAATACCGGTTAACATTAACTTACATAAAACTTTTACCTGTAGGCATGTAGCTACTAGGACTGGCATCCCTTTCCTTTTGTCCCATTCTTAGTTTAAGATTAGTTTTTTGAAAATATTTACCCAATTCTCTTAAACTTTGGCTCTGATACCAACTTGTAAGGCACCGTTTCCGGAACACTTACAAATAGGACCGTCATAGCATAAAACATTTTAAAACATACATTACTTTTGCAGCGGAATTCAAAAGCTTTCATTTATAATTAAAACATGCCATTTCATTACATTACATCATTCATTTACATAACAAAATACAATAACATGTCAAAAGGTGGATGCTAGTCTCAAAACGCTCCCAGTAGCTTATGCATCCACGCCTGCAACTCCTCAGCATCAACAAAATACCTGTCAACTATTATGCATACAAAAAGTCAACGACGCTGAGTGAGTTCTAGTTTTATAAATAAAATACTTTACTTTCTTTGAGAACCAAAACTTTCAATTCGTTCGTGGTCACACAACATACGTACACGTTGCTAATAATTATTATCATCTTCATTACCGTTCATTCATTCCTTCTTTCATTCATTATTATCGTACACCTTCATATGGATCCTGTCACATGAAATACCCCCGTCTCCTAACGAAGACAGTACCAGGGTATGCGACATGGATCCCCTTCGAGTCAACCTCAATGATTGAACTCCCTTCGAGTCAATCTCAATGAATGCACACCCTTCGAGTCAATCTCAATGATTGAACACCCTTCGAGTCTATCTCAAGGATAGGCTCCCCTTGTGCATCCTTCGGGTTAGCTAAACCATACACAGTTGAGCTAACGACAACATGGTCATGCACCTCCCTTCAATTTGCTTGCAAGGCTTTCATTCATTCGTTACGTTCCACTTTTCATTATCGTTATCTTTCACTTCGTTACATAATACTTTACGTTTTGAAAACCGTTTAAACATGGGAAGATAACACATACAACAGCAACAATCACATCATCAACATCATCACATCATAACAGAACCTATCTCAACCCACTACCTCTGAAAATCCTAATTCCAAGATGAAGCACATTTGAACATCCCAGGCGCATGAGCATAAAAATTTTAAGTAAAAACAGCCTGGGCGCTTTAGCACTATGCAGGCGCATGGGCCCTGCTTAGGCGCTTTTCCACTATGCAGGCGCATGAGCCCTGCTTAGGCTCATTAACACTTAGGCGCAGAAACAATTTTAGGCGCATTAGCACTATTGGGGCGCATGACCTTTACTTAGGTGCATGAGCAACACTTCTGGGCGCATGACTACTATTTGGGCGCATGACCTTGGGCGCATGACCAACACTTAGTCATTTAGCAGTAGGCGCATGAGAACATTCTGAAATTATTATCTATGCTACAAATAACACCCGAACACCAATCTAACACTTCCTAACACAGATCTATCATACTAAAGGCACTTAAACATACTAAACATCATACCTAACCCATAAACAAACTCTAAAACATACATATACAGAACATCAGTCAAACAACATGCTGAAACACATGGTAGTTTTTAAAAATCTTTTACTTGGTATGCATAACAGCCCCAAAACTTAGAATATCAGTAAAGAGGGGTTCTAGAAACTCACCTGTAGCAAATCTTCAAGCAACACACTTTTACCTACAAATTCAGCTCCTAAAACCCATGAAAACAAGCACTAAACACCAAGATTCTCGGTCTTGAACGCAAAAACCCAGCTGAAACCGAACATAAGTTCAAGGAAACTCACCTTTCGCAACTTCTTCTTCCTCTCTTTCTCTCTCTAGAACCGGGATCTTTTCTTCTCTTCTTCTTTTCAGCCGAGAATGGTGGGTGGAAAAAGGTAGTGGGCAGCCATGCTCTTTAAAACCTTAAAATAATAAGGTTTTGTACTTTGTACACTTTACCCCCCTGCACTTGTGTCCATTATCTTTTCTTTCTATTTACTTTCCCTTCCTCTTCTTTTAAATAAAATTCGGGGTGTTACATGTACTAGTTACCTTTCTGTTATCTTATAAGGACCATTTATGTCAATAATGAAACCATAAGGTTTATTTTGTATTTCCGACATCTTCAAAGTTAGGGCTAATTCTAATAAACCCTATCTTGTTTTTAAATAACTAATCAGTTATTAAATAAGTATTAATTTAAACCCTTCCCAATCGAAATCCGGGTCTAAAACACGCTTAAACTATCAAACCCGTAACCCAAATTATTCATTTAAACTCAACATTGAATTCGATTAAAAACAATGAAATTGATCAAATTGATTGAACCAAAACCATTAGACAACAACATCAAACGTCAGGACTCAGACATTTTGAGCAATAATCAACATTTTATCCTACTTTAATCTCAATGAAACCAAAACTCATTCGGTTCAAATCCAATGCAATTTCATACAATAAACATATGCAAACATTCATATACACTTCCTCAACCTTTCTAAACCAACAATTTCACCAAAACAACACACAAAACCCGCGTGCGATTACCACAAAAACTCGACCAAACAAGCTATCGGATTTCCATCAAAACAATATTAATTCTCGCAACTAGTTGAGGGGTTTTGATTCTCGTCATCCTTGGAAGCTTTACGACAAGTCAATTTGATCATATCTTACCAGAATCATCGAATTCGGATCTTGGCCGGGTCGCGTTCTTCCTCATTGATTTCCTATCAATTCGTGTCTAAAACAGGTAACTGGACCAACCTTTGTACTCGTTTTGATTCATAGAATAAAAGCCCTAATGTTAATTTCACTTTCGAATTCGTTTCATGGTTCAATTGGATTGAAATTGAAACTAGGGTTTATGTTGAATTGGGGGTTTACATGTGTTTGTGTATATACTTAGATGGGACTGAATATTGTCAAGAAACCCCACTCAGGTCCACTGGTTACAGCCATGGATTGTGAACCAGTAGACACGAGTTCGAGTCCCTCCTGTTGCATTTAAACTTTTAAACACTTTTCACCTATATTAATTTACAGAAAATCCATAAATAATGTATACATTCAAAGAAAAACAAATTTACCAATGATTATAAACTAGAAAATTTTAAATTGATTTTTGGAAAATTTATGAAGTTATAAATAAATGTTTAATTACTTTTAAACTTTATAAAAATATGTTTATAAATTTTAGTCTTATGAAATATATAAAAAGGATACACAATCAAATTATTTCATTTATTCTATTTAATAAATCTTTTTAATACAAATTCATTTATTATAAATCAATTAATAGTTTAGTATTAAACTACAAATTATTAACTATTAAATCAAATAGTAATTCTAATAATTTCTTTATTTATAAATTTTTAAATTCTTATTAAAGAAATTATTACAAATTGTTTATTTGTTTATTCAATTATTCTAAAACAATTGTTTATTTTATTTACTTGTTAATTTATTACTTTTGATTATACGATTTATAAGTATTCAAATAAAGTCGTTATACTATCACTTTGATATTTGAAACCCCAAATTTCAAAAGAAACCCTAGATTCCCGAATAGTCTTTAAAACTATAATAATTATAGGTTAACTTTAAACGTCGTTCTCTAGGTTAAATCTTAACGAACCTTTTGGCGTTTAGTTCAAGTCTCCATATTTGTTCATCATTGTTATCCGTGTGAGTTTGCATACCCCTTTTTACTTTATTTTATATGTTGTTTGGGTGAAACATGTTAGACTTATAAAAGTACACTTATAAATCGTTTAAAGTCTTGTAATGCACATGCAATTCAATTTATATTTCTTTTTGTCATGGTTATGTAAGACGTATGTGAACATTATGTAATAGGCTCATCTTTAAACAATCATTAACTATTGCTAGCCTAGCGATGTTATAGATCTATGGGCCTGACAAGCCTATTTGGTGCTAAAGCCGAGGTTATTGCCGGCTCCCGATGACGTATTCTTATTCATCAAGGGAACCAAGTACACTCAGCTAATCGTATATCTTATTGTGATCATATTTTCGTCAAGGTTTGATTGTATCGTAGCTCTATCAATATGTTTTGCATGTCTTATAACCTATGACTTGAATTGATACTTTTAAAGTCTTATATACGTATATATATACTGATGTAAACTCACCAACATTTCAAATGTTGACTTTATTTTCTAACATGTTTCAGGTAATGCCCCAGTTTGATTTAGTTGCTCTTGAAGTTATGAAATCATCTAGGAATGGACCTAGATATAATAAAGAGGACTCATTTTATTTCTTTGAACTTTATGGTCTTGGATATTTAGTTTAGTTGGTTTTTTATTGAATCTTGTTGAATCTTGCAATTTAAACCTTATGTTTTAAATACTTTTACATTATAAAGTAGCGTTGTGTGGCTTTGGACAATCTTAACCCCTCACATCTCAATGTTTTTGCGTTATGGTTGGTACAAGTGGAGAGCAACATCAGGTGTTCTTTGCTATAAAAGATTTCGAGAAAAGCTGAAAGGGAAATTCTATAAGGTTACTGTTCAACCAGCGATATTGTTTAGAAATGAGTGTTGGTTGATAAAGATGACGTAGGCACAAAAGCTGGAGGCTGCAAAGATGCGAATGTTAAGGTGGACGCACGAGGCTGGATAGGATAACAAACGATGTTTTTAAGGCTCAATTAGATGCAAGAATCTCGGATAAGATAAAGGAGGGAAGATTAAGGTGGTTCGGGCACATGAAAAGAAGAAAGGAGACAACTCTGCGAGAAGGGTGGGGAGCCTCATAGTGGAGGGAAAGAGAAGCAAAGGCAAACGAAAACTGATTTTGGAAGAACAAATTAGGCAAGATTAATTGACTTGCATCTCTCTGTAACATGATTAACGATAGGAGTTCTTGAAGACGTTAGATTAAAGCTACGGATTTCTAAGGGGTCGCATAGAATAGGTATGGGATGAGGGGTTGACGTTTTTGGCTTATGGATTTTGCAATTAGCTTGCCCGTAGAGGGTATAGAGCTTAGCTATTTCTTGGGTCTCTATATTCTTTTTTGTTTTCTGTGTCTTTATGTGTCATATGTTGTTTATAATTGATATTTGTTGAGTGTTTGCTAACATGAGCTTATAATTCCGCCATTTTGTTACGTGTTATATTGTATACGTTTATTTGGTGTCATATGTCTAGAATATATGAATGTGCTTTTATTATAATCCTAGTTTGATGCATGCCTATTTTTGTTTTAAAGATAGTGTGGTATATGATATATGGTGTCTTTAGGTATTCTTTGCATGCATTATTATTCACCCTCTTTGCTCTTTTGGTATAAGAGTTGAGTGTTTTATTAGAAGCAACCTTTTTATCCTATAGGTTAGGGGTAAGATTTGCTTTCATACCAACTCTTCTACGTCCCTACTTTATAAGGGAAATTTTTACTAGGCGTGTTTGTTTGCTTGCTTATATATGATACCGTATGTTTATAAGTGCATAGCAGAGTCAAAGTGTGTTTAGAAACAATGTGTCTTGGAGTCATTTAGAGAAGCATAAAAAATTATCAAAGAAAAGAAATAAATCATTAATCGTGTCTTTATTTTAATATAATAAATAACGTCAAAATTCAATCCTTCGTTTGTAAGCAGAGCAATTTGATGCTGCAATTCTCGATTCAATCCTTTTTTTTAATATATTACTTGACTTCTCAACTCTGTTTCCCATTTACTTATTTCTTTTAGTTATTTTAAAAAAAAACTTGCGTATGGAGAAAACAAAAGGACCCAACTATTTCGCCAAATAACAAAAGTCATTTTGTTAACAGGATTTATATGTATACGAGTGAGCAAATAACACAAGGAACATTATAATCATTATTAATTAGTTAAGACTCACTAGCTCACTCATCGTCCAGGAAATTGAGATCATCATGTTCATGTTCATGTTCATGTTCATGTTCATGTTCATGTTCATGTTCATGTTCATGTTCATGTTCATCTTCATCAGGGGGATGAGAGTCCAATGGTTGTATGTCTGTCACCTGCCCCCTTCTACTCTCTTGCTCATATTCAAACAAGCCCCCATTCTCCTCATAATATTCCATTTCACTACAAACCTCCTGAGAACGAAATTAATAAGCCAGGCAGCAAGCAAGCAAATCTCTTACTTTTCTTGCAAAGAAAGGAATACGAGTCAAGAGTGTGCTTTACCTTGTCTTGCTGTTTCCCGACCCATTCACACAAAAGGTTCTCTTGCATAAGTAGGGTGTCTGTTGAGGTGTTTACCATCTTCTTCCGTGTTTGGCGTTCCTTGAGTCGTAAGTTGTACTGAACATAGATCAAGTCATCCAATCTTTTCTGCGCCAGACGATTGTGACTGTGGTTGCGCATCTCATCATATATGCTCCAATTATGCTCACAACCAAAAGAAGAGCTTGTTTGACTCAATATGCGTACAGCGATCTGTTGCAGCTCTAAGCAGTTTATGCCATGTTGTTGCCACCAAGCAGCTAAAACATAATAACAATAAGTCAATAACAGTAACAATACAATCATCGCCCCTATCCTACTCATTAATTTAAAACAAGAAGCATCCTTTGACGTTACCTGGATTTAGTTCAGTTCGTGTGCTAATAGCCAACTCAGTTCCGAAATCAGCTTTTGCAGAACTATAATCTGAAATCTGCTGCACCAAACCCATCATAAAATTGACTTGACTTGCATGAAATAACCAAGGGAGGAGCATTTTACCTACCTGCTTCGATGCTGCAACCCTTCTTGCGTTGTTTGGCTCAAACCTAACAATGCATGAATTAAGGCCACGAACAACTTCTGGGTACTATAAATATTTTTTTAAAAAGATTAAAAAAAAAAAAAAAAAAAAAAAAAAAAAAAAAAAAAAGATAAACATAAGGGCAGGTTTGTTAAGAGGAAAGAAACTGCAGGTAGGTTAGGCTGATAGCATACGGGAACAAAGTCAGGTCGATATCTGTAGGATGGATTTAGAAAGTAAGCAGCAAGATACAAAGGATGATTGAGCGAGTTATTGTCTATTATGCTCCACAGGTTAGCATATTTGTGTGGGTCATCACCATGGTTGCTTTGTATCATGAGTTTCACCTTCTGCATGTCACTGTATATATATGGCATAGACATGGCCAGATCACCACCGTAATTGATCTTTTGAAGCACTTCCAGAATAGGACCCACTGATCTTGTCACATATTGCACCTGCTTCCAGAATGTTGCATTTGTTACAATCTTTTCAACCTCTTCACCCTCATGGGATTTTGAAAGTCGGGATGACAACCATTTAGTGGACTGAAACAAGCGTTTTAGTGCAACTCTGTGATCCATCAAGCTTTGTAGCGTTTCAAAACTGGAAGCATTTCTGGTGAAAGATGCTCTCACAAGTTCCTGTCCCCCTGTGTGTTCTCTTTTCATTAAATTCCATAACCATGTCTGGTTGTACACTAGCTTTGTGATCTTCTGTCCTTTCTCAATACATTCTGCCACCCATTTTATCTTTATGAAATCTTCCAGCATTTGTTCAATACAAGAAGCAGCACAAGGAGTCCAGAATAAATTTTTTCGTTTTTCCTCCAGCATCTTTCCAGCAGCTCCATAACTGGGTGTGTTTTGCGTGATTACCTAGACAAAGTTAACACACACAAGACATGAGTAACAAGATACCCTTTTATGGGAAAAAACAAATGTATTATTAATAAGTAATTAATCTTAATAGGGAGGATGATGATGATGATGATGATGATGATGATGATGATGATGATGAGGATGATAAGGATGATGATTATGATGATGATGATGATGTACTACCTGCACAACATTTTCCTCTCCCATTTCATCCACAACTTTATCAAGAAGTTTAAATAAAGCCGGTGCATCTTCAACAAATTCAGTCGCATCAACTGAAGATACAAAGTGCAAACCCCGAGGACAGGAAACCAAGATGTTGATTAATGTCCTGTTATGTGCATCTTTCCAAGTATCTGCCAATATAGAACACCCAGTGACTGCCCAAGAGGCTTTATATTCAGCAAGGTATGTTTTAATGGTTAGGATTTCATCCTGAAGAGAACACGTGGATAGCATCAGGCTGGAGGGAGGTACTGCTCCAAATTGAGAGACCATCTCCAGCATCTTATAGAAGTAGGGTGAGTTTGCTGCATGTGTGGGAACTCCAGCATGATAAAAGAACCTGGAAATCGCAGACATGACCTCCTCCCTTCTTCCAGATGTTTTATTATTAATATTATTATTATTAGCCACCAACATCTGAGCACAAGTAGTTTCAGATTTTGGTTTCTTCGACAACGCTTCTTCTCTTCCAACAAATCTTTTTTTCCCATCTCCACCGGTGATTAGTAGATTCGCATCATCTTCCTCTTGCTCATACTCTTCATCTTCATCTTCATTTTCATTTTCTGAATGCATCATAAAAAATGCTGCTGATGACGATGATCTTTGCTGCTTGTGAGGTTCAGGTTTTCTATGCCTCCTTCCAGTCCGATGCCATTTCATATTTTCTTTTATTTTGAGATAGACTTCCTCAGGGGCACTTTTACAAGGTGCAACTTCACCGGGTATTCGGGCAAGATGTTGCTTAAAGCGGTTAATGCCACCACTAACTATTTTATCACAGTAATTGCATTTAACTTTTTTCTTCCTTTCATCCCGGGGAACTCCATGTTCCCAGCCAGGATCAACATATCCTAATGACCTGAGAGGAGGAGCCATATTTATAACTAAGCCCTTGTCCCTCCCTACTAAGCCCTTGTCCCTCCCTACTCCTACCACCACCAACTGCTTTCCTTTGTTCCTGCTATTGTATGCAGAAGTAGTAGTAGTATGGTGTTCCTCTTCCACAACATCATTATCATTATCATTAGAACAAGGTGGGAAGTTGAGATATGTTGTCTGGTCCTCATACTCAATTTGCTTTGGTTTTTTACCAATACGACATCCTTCCAGGTTTTCTTTCATTTTTACACAAACATCTTCTGGAGCCTTGTCACAATAAGTCACTTCCCCTGATACTCTAGCTAGATGTTGCTTCAGCCTGTAGACCCCACCACTAACTACTTTCCCACAATAATTGCATCTCACCTTCTTCTTTTTCTCATCTTGAGCAGTACCGTGCTCCCATCCAGGATCAACAAACCCACCACAACGTATTGATGTCATTTCCTCACCCGCATCATGGATGGTCCCCCACCCCACACCACCAACACAAAATTAAACTTTAATATGCTGTCACAAGAAAAGAAACAAACAACTGTGTGCTGAACCTAAACACAATGAAACATTTTAGAAAATGTAACACTTAATAATCTATACCAAACTGTATTAGTCTGTACTTGATGTAAGAAACCAAAACAGCAATATTGTTTGGTGTTAGTATGGATTCCTACACCATACTTTTTTCCAAAACACCCCAAAGAGTGCCTTTTGTAGCTAAATCTATCATTGCATTCCACCAAGAATCTGCACTAGATCAATAGTGGACACTAGAAGTCATGACACCTACTCTGCTGTCCTTCCTTCAACCCTAAGCACAGACAACAGTTGTACTTTGCTTTTCTTAAACAATAGAAATAACAAACATAATAATAATGGACCATTATGCATCCAGTTTAATGATGCGTGTGTGCATAAGTGCAACTGACATTTGGAATTGTGTGTGCATAGGGTTGAAGGAAGGACAGCAGAGGAGATCTCATGACTTCTATTATCCACTATTTATCTAGTGCAAATTCTTGGTGGAATGCAATCATAGATTTTATGCTACAAAAGGCACTCTTTCGGGTGTTTTAGAAAAAAAAATATGTTGTAGGAATCCATACTACATATCAAGACTTTTATAGTGAAATGTAAAATAAAGAAAAATATCAGACGAAACATACCTTGTCGGTTCATAGCAATAGATGATTGTTGAGGTTGTTAACAATGCTTTAAGTAGCTCTCATAAAACACACATGCTTTCTGCAAATTGACAACATTTGAAAGATTGCAAGGTTCAAAATTTCATGCTATATTTACAATAGTTGCAGCAAACAACATAATAAAGTAATAGCATATAAAGCATTAATCAAGAATAAAAAATTGAACAAAAAACCATTGAGCCATGTCCAGACCACTACAAACTTTAATACAGCTTTACTAAGCAAAAAAGCCCAATGATAGATATATATAGTTTCAAGAAAACTATATATTTAACACAAGTATCAAAGTTTGAAAGAACGGAATTGAGCCTCGATGCGTTTTCCCTTCACCTCACGAGGCGTAAGCCTCGAGGCGAAACGAGGCTAAGCCCGATGAGTATTAAATAAATAAATAGATATAAAAATTATATATCTTATAAAAAATAAGCATCACTTATCTAATTACATACTAGTCTTTATAAACATTAACATATTGATTAGCTAACTTGCAAACATTTCAGGTAGATGTCAAATTTAATCAATTCTCTATAACAATGTCAAATTAAAGGGGGGTTTGATAGAAGCAGTCCCAAATAACACCGATTCAAACACAATGTGCAAAAGTAGGATAGATCTACGGTTCGTATCGGATACAGATTCACCACCGAAACAAACGATAGGCAACGATATCTAACCGGAGATACAGATACACCACTACGGTTAGAGAATCGGGTCTAAGAACACCACCCAACGTGCCACGGTTGAGCTAGCAAAGACACAAATCAATTTAACTCAACATGAGATAAATCAACATAAATTTCATTCTCAAACTCACTGTCCCTTTCGTTTCTTTCAGGTTCAATACATAAAGAAATTCAACAACTACCAATAAACTACCCACAAACCAATCCTAGTTTTTAGGGAATATGACAACTAAAGTACTACTGAAAATGCATGAAGTACAACTAATAAAAGCATATAAAAACTACACAAAGATCAAGCGTTAAAGAAAACAACTTGAAGGAACGTGGTTGAAGGTATGGTTGCATGCATGGTTTTTCCATTTAATTTGTGAGTGTCTTCACGGATCATCCCTGATCCACTTTCGCACCGACCCGGTTGCCGTATGATCCAACCCATGTGTACCTATTTCTGACCCGATCGTACTAATGGTTAGCTTAAAGGCTAATGGATTTGAATTGCCGATCGGTTGGCTATCATTCTCTCCTGCTTGAGAGAAGTTTGTCCTCAAACTTGGAAAACAATCATCGAGTGGTTTTGGAGGTATTTTTGGTGGATAACCTATGGCGTATAGTTTAAAATGAGACCGGGTCTTGCATGGATACCATAAGTTTGTTAATTCATTCCATCCTCCCTTAGGGCACAAGTGGAACGGGAACAATGATGCCAGTAAAAATGAATTTGACATCACAAATGCTTCCCCTGCAAGTTTAATTTCTTCTACCACTGTACGTGAGTCAATTTTCATGAAGCTGTCCATATTGTAATCACCATCAATTGCCACTTGTTCTTCTTTGGTGAAGGAACATGCACCACCTTCATTTGATTTATGCTCCTTCATTTCTTTAGATGGGCATTTGTTTTCTGAACTTGGACTCGTAGATGTAGCCTCATCTTCATGATCGACATTCCTGCAAATAACCCATTTCACGATTAAACACTCTTTTTCATTTGCAAGAATTTCATCATCATCATATAGAGGTCCACTGTCCGATTCATTCTCTTTCGCTTCCTTGCCCTGATCAGATGCTTCGTCTTCTTTCGAAACTTCACCCATGTCACAAAGAGTGGTACCGGTCATCTCAACTGTCGAAGCAGAGACAAACTCATCATAGAAGTGGTTTTTTGCATTTGTAGTAGCAAAAATTTGAGAGATGTTGCCTCGACATGTCAGTGCAGTTTGTTCCTTTAACATCGCAAGATAAGTTAAGACATATTTAGGAAGCTTTCTTCTTGGCTTCTTTGATTTGTACTCTGCCTGTTCATTAACGAAAATCTCACGCTTGAGTTCTTCTACCTGATGTTCCATATATTGCAGTTGTTGTTTCCGTTCTTGGTTGCCTCGTACCAAGGCATCAACCCTGGTTTGCAAATCGTGTTTGTTTCCCTTCCTTGCGTACATACCAACTGATTTGTAGAGACTATTGTGTTGCTTACTTTTGGGTCAGTTGAAGGGGTGAAGTGTGAGTCTAAGCTCTGATACCAAATGATAAAAGCAGTCCCAAATAACACCGATTCAAACACAATGTGCAAACGTAGGATAGATCTACGGTTCGTTTCGGATATAAATTCACCACCGAAACAAACGATAGGGCAACGATATCTAACCGGAGATATAGATACCCCACTATGGTTAGAGAATCGGGTCTAAGAACACCACACAACGTGCCACGGTTGAGCTAGCAAAGACACAAATCAATTTAACTCAACATGAGATAAATCAACATAAATTTTCATTCTCAAACTTGTTGTCCCTTTCGTTTCTTTCAGGTTCAATCCATAATGAAAATTCAACAACTACCAATAAACTACCCACTAACCAATCCTAGTTTTTAAAGAATATGACAACTAAAATACTACTGAAAATGCATGAAGTACAACTAATAAAAGCATATAAAAACTACACAAAGATCATGCGTTAAAGAAAACAACTTGAAGGAACGTGGTTGAAGGTATGGTTGAATGCATGGTTGTTCCATTTAATTTGTGAGTGTCTTCACAGATCATCCCTGATCCACTTTCGCACCGACCCGGTTGCCGTATGATCCGACCCATGTGTACCTATTTCTGACCCAATCGTACTAATGGTTAGCTTAACGGCTAATGGATTTGAATTGCCGATCGGTTGGCTATCAGGGTTGACTAAGAAATAAGATCTATTTTGTTGCCACTCCAATCTATTTTGCCGCCATAGTAAAAAAATTATAGGAAAAAACATCAACATATTGATTAGCTAACTTGCCGCCATGAACCGCATGAGGCGCCGCCTCAGGTACATTTTATTACCGCCAACCATGACAAGTTTAATCGAATATAATATAATAAAATAATCATAAAAAGAAAAACCATTTTAAGAAGATATATAGTTTCAAGAAACATAAGTTGACCAGCATACGAACATTGTAATCTTGAAACTTTAATCCTTTTAGGGCAAATGTGCATGAGTTCATTGTAGATTGGGTATTTGAAGTCATCCCATCTACCTGTAAATAATAATAAAAATCATTGGTCATTAGTTTAAAAGGAATACATCAATTTCAGGTTGATGGAAGTCAAGTTGGAGAACCTCAACTCAAGCGCACAAAAAACCCCTAAAAAAGCAACAAATCAAAATAAATCTAATTGTTATTCATGAACCCGAATGTGGTTTAAAGATTTATAGAGTAAGAGTTGCATAGCATACTGATTTGTGTGTTTGAAATGTCGATTGGCAGGTCTAGGATTGGAGAAGAAACCTCGATCGGAGGATAAAAAAGAAGATTCAGTGGAGGAGAAGAACAGTCGCATACCTTTTGAACATCAAATCAGGGAAGTCCTAGGGGAAGAACTAGAAATTTTGAGCAGTTATGGAAAATGATAGCATCGATTCTTTTGGACAGATTGCTCAGGACATGAAGCTGATCATAAGTAAAATATGTATAACAATTGTTTTCCTATATCAACACACAGAAAACCCTAGTTGCCGTAATGCACAAAACGTAGAAGAGCAAGATCCGTAAGACAATCAAATGACAAAATGTAACTAACAGAAGACAGAAGGTGTAGAAGGAAAATCAATACAAACCGAAGCAAACCTGAAACACCAATCTAGTGACAAGTATGGCATATGATGAACTCACAGAGCATCGGAGACGATGATGAGATAGAAGCGATGAAGGCAGAGCTTTAGGGTTCTAGATAATTTTCAAACCGGGATAAGTATAATGGTCGTCTATCGGTGAGGTTATGGTGAACGAGATGGCGTTGTTGACGGTATAGCCGGCGTGGTTATCGTCAAGGATCTACGTCCATCATTAAGCGAGTATGTAAAAATTGTTGATGTTACTCATTGTTTAAATATCGCCAATATGGAGCCCTAACCCCCGTAACAGTGGACGTTATGTTATCCTGGTCACACGTAAGTTTGTGTTTAACCTTTGTCATAATGGAGCGGCAAGGGACGTTCATAGTTCGGAGGTCGTAATTTTAACGTCCGTTTTAAAGACATGGATAATGTACTCAACGGAAACTACGATAATTTGTGATAGTAAGCATGACAAAGGGTTTTGTTAGAGAAGAAAGAACAGAGAGAATATCGCAACTAATAATCGTCATTTTATTCATCAATCATCGTTATTAATACTGATTACACAACTAACTAACTAACTAATCCGTTAGTTAGTTGACAATTACAATTCAATCCTCAAACTATCACAATTACCACTTTAGCTATAATACTATGCTCAAAATTCAACTTGTAACAATACTTCGCTCTCCAATAAGGTTTAACCTCAAGACTTGAACAATGGAAATCGGAGCTTAAACTCAGCCGCATCCTCCCACGTTGCCTCTGATGGAGGAAGCCCAGACTAGCGCACTAAATTTTGCATTGCTCCACGATTACCTTTGTGAACAAAGTGCTAATCCAACACATGAGCAGGTTAGGCATGAAAGCGAGGCTCTTTTGGTAATGGGACAGTCTGCATAGGAGGCCCATGGGCACGTTTCAGAAGGGAAACATGAAAGGTATTATGGACTTGTACGTCTGCTGGTAATTCCAACTTGTATGCAACTGGACCCACCTTCTCGACAATTAAGAAAGGCACATAAAAATTTCGGAGAGAGTTTGGAATGAGTTGTGGAACGCATAATAGTCTGACAATACGGGTGGATTTTGACAAAAACCAAGTGCCCATATCAAAAGATCTCTCCAAACGTTTGCGGTTAGCTTGCTACTTCATTCTTGTAAGGCCCCGTTCTCGGGACGCTTACAATTGGTCAATCATCGCATAAAACATATAAAATTCATCATTTTGCAGCGGAAATTTAAACTTTTCATTAATTATTAAAAACATGTCAATACATCATATCTTTAAATTACATCATCAAAAATTGTATTAATACAATATCATCTCAAAATGTGGATGTCAGACTCAAAACATTCCCAGTAGCTTATGCATCCATGCCTGCACCTCCTCAGCATCAAACGATTACCTGGCAACTATTATGCATACAAAAGTCAGCGACGCTAAGTGAGTCTAGTTTAATAATAAAATACTTGCATTACGTTAAAACATATCCTTTACTTTCGTTCTTGATCACACATCGTACGTACATCTAGATAATAATTATCATCTTTCATCATCGTTCATCATTCGTGCTTTCTTTCATTAATATCTTCCACCGTTATCTAGATCCTGCCATACGCTATACCCCCACGTCAAGCAAAAGCCGATACTGTGCCGGGGTTTATAAGTAAACCCCCACGTCAAGCAAAAGCCGACACAGTATCAGGGTACGCGACAAGGATCTTCTCACAACTCATATGCTATACCCCCACGTCATGCAAAAGCCAATACTGTGTCGGGGTTTATAAGTAAACCCCCACGTCAAGCAAAAGCCGACACAGTACCGGGGTACGCGACAAAGACTCCATCATTCATTACTTTCATTTTCGTCATTCGTTATCTTTCACTTTCATTACGTAATACTTTACTTACATACATAAGTATAACATACCACGTAAAGTCACATCATATACATAGCATGGAACAACATCATCATCATCACAGCACACAATGCATACATATCATAAACAAGCATAAGCCACCACAAGACATCATTACTTAGCACTAAAATTCTACTTCCCAAAATCCTAGAAAAATCCTAAGTCCCAGAAGAAATGCGGATGAACAAAGAAATACGGATGAACAAAGAAATGCGGATGAACAGACAAATGTGGATGAACAGACAAATGCGGATGAACAGACAAATGCGGATGAACACTTTAGAAAATATTCTAAGTGTTCCAAAGAAATGCGTATGAACACTGTAGCAAATGCGCATGAACAAAGGAAATGAAAGTCTTTAGAAAATATTCCAAGTGTTAGGAAATGCGCGTGAACCAAATGCGGATGACTAAAACAAATGCGCCTGAACACTGTAGCAAATGCGCATGAACAAAAGAAATGTGCATGATCACTGTAGCAAATGCGCCAGAACAAAACACATGCGAATATTCAACTCTAAATGCGGATGTTCACCCAACCAATGCGGATGATCGTTACCCACCTGCAATGCAACTAATGCCATAACCAGTTCCCAATCATCATTCTAACATATCCTTAGCACAGATCCAACATACTAAACACTTAGAACATACTACACATCAAACACATCTTAGAAAAACATCTAAAAACATACACCCAGTCGCACACCATGTCAAAATTCATAGTTTGGTTTAGAAATCTTCTGCTCAGTATGCATAACAGCCCCAAACACTTAGAAAACCAGTAAAAGAGGGGATCTAGAACTCACCTTGAACAGCTTTCGAGTAGAACACCTCAAACCCGAGAGCCCACTTGAAGTTCCAGCACCTAAAACACACGAAAACGAGCACTAAACACCAGAATCTCGGTCCAGAAGCTCGAACCCAACAGAAAACAGGGAAGAAACACTTGAAAACTTTACCTTTCTTGAAGATCTTCTACTTTCTCACTCTAAAAACCGGTTGAGGGCTTCTCTCACTCTCTAGAACCGAAGGTTGCAGGAGAGAAAAGAGGCTATGGGCGGCCATACCTCTTTTAAACCCCACCATGTGCAAGTTTGGCCCTTGCACGCTTTTAACCCCATGCTTTTGAAATAACTTCCTGTTTGCTCCTTTACTTTTCTTTTTCTGAAATTTCCGGGTGTTATAATTCTATTCTTGGCGCTTCAAAGAGTGTTGAAGAATGTTTATCATTTCCTCCTGATTAGTACAATATTCATCAACTGCAACTACTCAAGTACCCTTGGGAAAATAAGGAATGAAGATCAGAGGAAGGAACCCATACAGAGCCCGAAAAGGATTCATATTAATTGTTGAATGATGACTAGTATTATACCACCATTGCGCCAATGATAACCATTTGCACCATTCTTTTGGTTTACCCATAATCACGCACCTTAAGTATGACTCCAAGCATCAGTTAACTACCTCTATTTGCCCCTCCGTTTGAGGATGGTAGGTTGTGGAAAAAGCCAAGTTAACCCCATGTAATTGAAAGAATTCTTGCCAAAAGTGATTCGAAAACACAAAATCACAATCAAAGACAATAGTATATGTCCAGCCATGGAGCTTGAACACGTGATCTAAAAAGAGTTGAGCAACAGTTGCAGTTGAGTATGGATGTGTGAGAGGCATGAAATGGGCAAACTTTGTCAAACGATCAACCACCACAAAAATGGTATCTTGCCTTGGGATTTCGGTAGTCCACCCATAAAATCCATAGAGATATTAGAAAATACAGATTTTGGAATAGGTAAAGGCTGTAATAGACCTGGTGAAGCTACTGTTTCACCATTAGATCGTTGAAAAATCTCACATTGACGTATGTATTGTTGTCCTTGTTTGGTAACACCCTTTCAAGTGAAGAAATGTTTTAAACGTTGCAAGGTAACATGAACTCCCGAATGCCCTCCTATGGCCGAATCATGACACAATTTAATAATATAAAGTCGAAGCGAATCATCATTACCTACCACAAGCTTGTGTCTTTTGGTTAAAAACTGACCATCCCATTTATAATGCTTAACAGTTTAACCTACTAATAGTCTCCGCAACAATTGTTGTAAATGTTCATCATTGGCCCAAGAAGTCTTGATCTTATCAAAAAGTGCCAGATCAAATGTAGAAAGGGTGGTGGATACAAGCGTTGGACCTTGAACACGAGACAAGGCATCAACAGCAAGATTGTCTTTACCTTATTTGTACGTAATGTCATAATCAAATCCCATCATCTTGGAAAGCCACACATGTTGTAAAGGTGTGTTAACCTTTTGGTCCAATAGGTATTTAAGGCTTTTCTAATCTGTATGGATTAAGAAATGCCTATTAGAAAAATAATGTTTCTAATGTTGAGCTACAAATATGATGGCCAGTAACTCTTTTTCATACACTTAAAGAGATCGTTGCTGATATATTAATAATTATACATGTTAATAATACATATTCCCCCATATTTTAGGTGATTTTTGGTTAAAAACTTATTTAACTAGTCACTTATATATGTTCTAATTGAATATTGTAGTGCTGGTGAAACTATCACAATTACCAAACTATTACTATTCAATCCTCAAACTATCACAATTACCACTTTAGCTATAATACTATGCTCAAAATTCAACTTGTAACAACACTTCGCTCTCCAAAAAGGCTTGACCTCAAGACTTGAACAATGGAAATCAGAGCTTAAACTCAGCCGCATCCTCCCACGTTGCCTCTGATCTAGGAAGCCCAGACCAGTGCACCAAAATTTGTATTGCTCCACAATTACCTTTGTGAAGAAAGTGCTAATCCAACACATGAGCAGGTTAGGCATGAAAGCGAGGCTCTTTTAGTAATGTGACAGTCTGCATAGGAGGCCCATGGGCACGTTTCAGAAGGGAAACGTGAAAGGTATTATGGACTTGTACGTCTGCCGGTTAGTCCAACTTGTATGCAACTGGACCCACCCTCTCGACAAATAAGAAAGGCCCATAAAAATTTCGGAGAGAGTTTGGAATGAGTTGTGGAGAGTTTGGATTTTGACAAAAACCATGTGCCCACATCAAAAGATCTCTCCAAACGTTTGCTGTTAGCTTGCTGCTTCATTCTATTCTTGGCGACTCAAAGAGTGTTGAAGAATGTTTATCATTTCCTCCTGATTAGTACAATATTCATCAACTGCAGCTACTCAAGTATCCTTTGGAATATAAGGAATGAAGATCAGAGGAAGGAACCCATACAGAGCCCAGAAAGGACTCATATTAATTGTTGAATGATGACTAGTATTATACCACCATTGCGCCAATGATAACCATTTGCACCATTTTTTTGGTTTACCCATAATCACACACCTTAAGTATGACTCCAGGCATCAGTTAACTACCTCTATTTGCCCCTCCGTTTAAGGATGGTAGGTTGTGGAAAAAGCCAAGTTAACCCCATGTAATTGAAAGAATTCTTGCCAAAAGTGACTCGGAAACACAAAATCACAATCAAAGACAATAGTATCTGTCCAGCCATGGAGCTTGAACACGTGATCTAAAAAGAGTTGAGCAACAGTTGCAGTTGAGTATGGATGTGTGAGAGGCATGAAATGTGCAAACTTCATCAAACGATCAACCACCACAAAAATGGTATCCTTGCCTTGGGATTTCGGTAGTCCACCCATAAAATCCATAGAGATATTAGAAAATACAGATTTTGGAATAGGTAAAGGCTGTAATAGACCTGGTTCACCATTAGATCGTTGAAAAACCTCACATTGACGTATGTATTGTCGTCCTTGTTTGGTAACACCCTTTCAAGTGAAGAAATGTTTTAAACGTTGCAAGGTAACATGAACTCCCGAATGCCCTCCTATGGCCGAATCATGACACAATTTTATAATATAAAGTCGAAGTGAATCATCATTACCTACCACAAGCTTGTGTCTTTTGGTTAAAAACTGACCATCCCATTTATAATGCTTAATAGTTTAACCTGCCAATAGTCTCTGCAACAATTGTTGTAAATGTTCATCATTGGCCCAAGAAGTCTTGATCTTATCAAAAAGTGCCAGATCAAATGTAGGAAGGGTGGTGGATACATGTAAGGCCCCGTTCCTAGAAACCTCACAGTTGGTCAATCACATCATTAATTATATAAAAATACATAGATATCATAGAACATAGCAGCAGATTAATTTTAACAAAAGCCATTCATGCATTAATATTTAATGTTGCCAAATAATACATCATTGTATTTTAGGATTTACAAAAGAATCGTTCAGTTGCATTATAAAACAACAATATCATGATGCACAAATGGATGCCGGTTTTGCCCGCCATGTAGCTTCACATGCATGCCATCCCTCGCAACAAGTTACCTGCCAACTGAAAGTGCATAAAATTCAGCTTTGCTGAGTGAGTTCTAGTTTTTAGAATTAAAATCCCTTGTTTAAATATATAAAAATATCATTTTCTTAAAATACTTCCTTTTCATAAATCCGTTACCTCCGTACGTGATCACACATCATACGTACAACAAGATAATATTCGTTATTATCCTTCATCATTCTTCTCATTCATTTTGTACTTTCATCATTATCTTTCACTTTCTTCCGAACCAATGTGCATTACCCCGAACATTATGCACGAAGCTGGTACTAGGCCTAGGGCCTATAAATAGACCTCGAACATTATGCACGAAGCTGACTCCAGTTCCTGGGGCAAGCAATAAGGGTCCTGTCAATCTCAAAGATTGACCTTGTATGCATCCTCATGGGGTAGCTAACCTGCACACAGTTGAGCTGACAACCCGCGGCTGTGAACCTCGTTTCATTTTGCTTGCAAGACTTTCATTCGTTCGTTAAGTTCCACTTTTCATTATCATTAGTGTTTCACTTCATTTATGAAAATACTTTACGTATACGAGCATAAACAAACCAAGTAAAGTCACGTAATAATACGTAATATGGAACATAAGAACAGGCCACAAACAAGCATAACATCAACAAACATAAAGTCTTAAAATTTCTATTTCCTAATTTTTCAAAAAAATTTCTAAGGCATTAGGCGTATGAGCACTATGTAGGCGCATGAGCACTATGCAGGCGCACGACACTTGGGCGCATGGGAAAGACTTAGGCGCATGAGGAAACCTAGGCGCATGAGCACTGCTTGGGCGCATGAGCCTTACTTAGGCGCATGTGCACTTAGGTGTATGAGATACTGTTTGGGCGCATGAACCAACACTTAGGCGCATGAACAATTTTCTGGGCGCATGGGTACTATTGGGGCGCATGGGCTGGTACTTAGACTTTTTTGGCAAAATTCTCAGGCGCATGAGCCCTATTTGGGCGTATGAGATGGGACTTAGGCTTCTGAGCCAATTTCAGGCGCATGAGCAGTAGTTATGTTAAAACTTATAAATGTTCAGTCCCAAATCATCATCCTAAAATGTCCTTAACTTAAATCTAGCATTATAGGCACCTAAAACCAGCATAACCCTACAACATACAAGAATCCTTACATACGTACATACGATTAACATACATATAAGTTGCAAAACATTTTTACATGCATTTTCAGCCCCAAAAGAAGTTTAAAACACAAAACCAGGGATCTAGAACTCACCAATTGCAGCCTTCAAGTAAAACTCCACCAAACTTGAGGGCACAACAAGTTCAAACAACCTAAACACACCAAAAACACATAACCAAGCACAAAAACACATAAGAATCGGTCCACAAGCTGAAAAATTCAGCTGAAACCGAACCAAAAACACATGAAAATACCTACCTTTGAAAATATTAGCTTCTTCTTCTTGAAAAACCCGAGAGAACTGCTCTTCCTTCTTCTTTCTTGTTCCAGCCGAAAGTGGGTGTAGAAAAAGCAGATGCATGGGCGACCATACCCCTTTTAAACATAAAATAATAGTGTTTTGCACCTTGTACACTTTACCCCCTCCATTTGTGCCCATTATCCTTTCTTTCAAGATACTTTTCTTTTCCTTTATTTTAAACAAAAATTTCAGGTGTTACAATACAAGCGTTGGACCTTGAACACATGACAAGGCATCAACAACAAGATTGTCTTTACCTTATTTGTACATAATGTGATAATCAAATCCCATCATCTTGGAAAGCCACACATGTTGTAAAGGTGTGTTAACCTTTTGGTCCAATAGGTATTTAAGGCTTTTCTGATCTGTATGGATTAAGAAATGTCCATTAGAAAAATAATGTTTCCAATGTTGAGCTGCAAATATGATGGCCAGTAACTCTTTTTCATACACTGAAAGAGATCGTTGCTGATATATTAATAATTATACATGTTAATAATGCATATTCCCCTATATTTTAGGTGATTTTTGGTTAAAAACTTATTTAACTAGTCACTTATAGTTATTCTAATTGAATATTGTAGTGCTGGTGAAACTATCACAATTATCAAACTATTACAATTCAATCCTCAAACTATCCCAATTACCACTTTAGCTATAATACTATGCTCAAAATTCAAGTTGTAACAATACTTCACTCTCCAAAAAGGCTTGACCTCAAGACTTAAATAATGGAAATCAGAGCTTAAACTCAGCCGCATCCTCCCACGTTGCCTCTGATGGAGGAAGCCCAGACCAGTGCACCAAAATTTGCATTGCTCCACGATTACCTTTGTGAACAAAGTTCTAATCCAATGCATGAGCAGGTTAGGCATGAAAGCAAGGCTCTTTTGGTAATGGGACAGTTTGCATAAGAGGCCCATGGGCACGTTTCAGAAGGGAAATGTGAAAGGTATTATGGACTTGTACGTCTGCTAGTAAGTCCAACTTGTATGCAACTGGACCCACCTTCCCGACAATTAAGAAAGGCCCATAAAAATTTCGGAGAGAGTTTGGAATGAGTTGTGGAATGCATAGTAGCCTCACACTATGGGTGGATTTTGACAAAAACCATGTGCCCACATCAAAAGATCTCTCCAAACGTTTGCGGTTAGCTTGCTGCTTCATTCTATTCTTGGAGATTCAAAGAGTGTTGAAGAACGCTTATCATTTCCTCCTGATTAGTACAATATTCATCAACTGTAGCTACTCAAGTATCCTTTGGAATATAAGGAATGAAGACCAGAGGAAGGAACCCATACAGAACCTGGAAAGGACTAATATTAATTATTGAATGATGACTAGTATTGTACCACCATTGCGCCAATGATAACCATTTGCACCATTCTTTTGGTTTACCCATAATCACATACCTTAAGTATGACTCCATGCATCAGTTAACTACCTCTATCTGGCCGTCCGTTTGAGGATGTTAGGTTGTGGAAAAAGCCAAGTTAACCCCTTGTAATTGAAAGAATTCTTGCCAAAAGTGACTCAGAAACACAAAATCACAATCAAAGACAATAGTATCTGTTCAACCATGGATCTTAAACATGTGATATAAAAAGAGTTGAGCAACAGTTGCAGTTGAGTATGAATGTGTGAGAGGCATGAAATGGGCAAACTTTGTCAAACGATCAACCACCACAAAAATGGTATCATTGCCTTGGGATTTCGGTAGTCCACCCATAAAATCCATAGAGATATTAGAAAATACAGATTTTGGAATAGGTAAAGGCTGTAATAGACCTGCTAAAGCTACTATTTCACCATTAGATCGTTGACAAACCTCACACTGACGTATGTTTTGTCGTCCTTGTTTGGTAACACCCTTTCAAGTGAAGAAATGTTTTAAACGTTGCAAGGTAACATGAACTCCAGAATGCCTTCCTATGGCCGAATCATGACACAATTTAATAATATAAAGTCGAAGTGAATCATCATTACCTACCACAAGCTTGTGTCTTTTGGTTAAAAACTAACCATCCCATTTATAATGCTTAACAGTTTAACCTGCCAATAGTCTCCACAACAATTGTTGTAAATGTTCATCATTGGCCCAAGAAGTCTTGATCTTATCAAAAAGTGCCAGATCAAATATAGAAAGGGTGGTGGATACAAGCGTTGGACCTTGAACACGTGACAAGGCATCAACAGCAAGATTGTCTTTACCTTATTTGTACACTATCCCATCATCTTAGAAAGCCACACATTTTGTAAAGGTGTGTTAACCTTTTGGTCGAATAGGTATTTAAGGCTTTTTTGATTTGTATGGATTAAGAAATGCCCATTAGAAAAATAATGTTTCCAATGTTGAGGTGCATATATGATGGCCGGTTTTCTCTTTTTCATACACTGAAAGAGATCGTTGGTGATATATTAATAATTATACATGTTAATAATACATATTCCCCCATATTTTAGGTATTTTTGGTTAAAAACTTATGTAACTAGTCACTTTTATATGTTCTAATTGAATACCTTGATGATTTTTGTAGGAAGTGCTCAATATTTGAAGAAGCTTATGAAGAAAAACTTACTATCATGATTGTGCTCAATTTAAACACAACTGTGTCCAGTATGAACACAACCATGTTCATAATAAACATAACTGTGTTAGTAATGGGTCTGCATGATATCTGAAGCCAACACAACCGTGCTCGGAAGAACACAATTGTGTTTGGCGCAATTACGTGTTTTATACCCAATTACCCCCCATTTAGAACATATCCACTTTTTTACACAAAAAACTAGTTCTCTGAAGTCTCTTAGGTGATTTTGGGCAGGTCTTTGAAGATTCAAGGCCAAGATTGATGATCAAGTACTTTCAAGGAAGATTAACCATCACACAATCCACCTCTACTTATTTCGGTTTGAAAACCTCTAGATCCACTATGTTTTCTTCTATTTCTATAAGTTTGGTTGTGGTTTTTGTAAGCCCTATAGGCTAAACACTCTTAATCACTTAGATTAGATGAAGCTTAGCATACTTTGACATGTTGTATGAAACCCTTGGTGTTGTTTATGTCAATGCTCATTACAAAGTGTGACACCCGGAAATTTATTAAAAGAAAGAAAAGAAAAGTATAAAGAAAGAAAGGTTAAATAACCCAAGGTGAGGGACTAAAGTTGTGCAAGATACAAACTTTATTATAATTGTGTTTAAAAAGAAGCATGGCCGCCCACTACACATTTCCAACCACCATTTTCTCAGTTTGTAAAGAAGAAAGAAGAAAAGCTCCGATTTTAGAGAGAGAGAAGAAGAAGAATCTGTGACAGGTGAGTGTTCTTGGGTAATTGTTCGGTTTCAGCTGGATTTTCGAGTTCTAGACAGAGATTTTTGGTGTTTAGCGCAAGTTTTCATGGATTTTAGGTGTGAATTGCAGGTGGGTCTAGGGTTTGAAGTGCCCTACTCGAAGGCTATTCAAGGAGAGTTTCTAGATCCCCTCTTTTTACTGATTTCTAAGTGTTTGGGGCTATTATGCATACCGAGCAGAAGTTTTTAAAGCAAACCGTGAGTTTTTCAGCATGTTGTTCGATGGTGCTCTGTTGTTGTATGTTTTTAGAGGTTGTTATTGTGTTATGTTTGATGTTTAGCATGTTCTAGTGTTTGTAGCATGGTAGATTCATGTTAGGATGGGTTAGAACAATGTTCGGGTGTTGTTTGTAACATAGGTTATATTTTCAAATTATTTAGATGCACCCAGATTGTTCTTAAGCGCCCAGAGTTGCCCATGCGCCTAAGTGGTTCACATGCGACCAAATAGTGCCCATGCGCCTAAGAGTTGCCCAGGCGCCCAAGTACCTCATGCGCCCAAGCAGGGCTCATGCGCCCCAGCAGTTCCCATGCGCCCAGAATGTGCCCATGCGCCCAATTACCCCATGCGCCCACTGCTCATGCGCCTAAGTATGGCACATGCGCCCAAGCAGTATTCATGCACCTGCATAGTGTTTAAGCGCTTGCATAGTGCTCATGCGCCTAGACTGTTCATCCGCATTTCTTGGTAGACTTAGGCATTTCTGGGTATTTTGAGGGGTAGGTGGTTGTGCTAAGTTCTGTTGTGATGTGATGGTTATGCCGGTGGTGCTATGCATGTTTATATGTTGTTAAAGATGTTCATGTTGTGTATTGTCACACCCTAACCTTAACGGCGGAAAAGTCGAGATGTGAGGGTTAAGATTGTTCACAGCCACAAAACACTACCATAAATTGTAAATATAATTATTCATAAGTTGAAATAAACATTACAACCAAATATCACAACGAAATAAAGTAAACAAAGTTCAACTTCCAAGTTTCAAGATATTTTATTCATTTTTCCTAGGTCGAAATCCTAAGTGTAAGCATGCTTCAAAAGATAATCATCAACCTTGTGCATTTCCTGAAACATGTTAAAAGTAAAGGTCAACTTTGAAAGTTGGTGAGTTTCCATGGGTTAAGCATACATATATATATAAAAGTTTACAAGTAGCAATTCATGTCGATGGTTACAAGTAAAGCAAGTTTATAGATAACATATAGCTACAATCAAACCTTGACCAAGAATATCATTTACAAGTTATAACAATTAGCTAAGTGTACTTGGTTCCCATGATGAACAAGCAAACGTCATCAGGAGCCGGCAATAACCTCGGCTTTAGCACCAAATAGGCTTGTCAGGCCCATAGATCTATGACGTCGCCAGGCTAGCAATAGTTAATGATTATCAACATATAATTTCCATCATATAAGACTCACAATATTACAAATAACCATGACAAAAAGTAAAGATGAATTGCAAGTGCATTTACAAGTACCAAGATGTTTACAAGTGCAAGTTTATAAAGTTAACATGTTTCACCCCAAAAGGTGTGAAATAAAGTAAAAGAGGGGCATGAAAACTCACATGATATATATATAATATGATAATTAGAAATAAATGATGCTCCAATGATTTCCTTTTACAAGTTACCTAACATATATATATTTCAATGTTAAGTTTAAAGGTACTATTAACGATTAAACGTGTACTAGGGTTTCAATAAGAATTTGGGGTTGTTAAATAAATAAATAAAATATGTTTTAATCCAATAAAAAGAAATATACGATCTTGGTAATTTAATATGGAGAGAAAATAAAATCATTTATAATGATTTGTAAAGTTTAATTATAAAATATAAATAATTTTTATAATTATCATGATTAAACTATTATTAAAGGTAACGTGTTGACCAATAATAATTTAGTGATTTAAACTATTATTTAAAGTATAACATTTGTTAAAAATATTTTATAAAAAAATTAAAGCATTTAAAGTAATAAATTTACAAAAAATATTTAGGTGACTTTAAAAATAAATAAAGTTTACAAAACTGATTTTTATAATTTTTAGAAATTTTCTATAATTTTTTTAAAGGCTGAAAAGCCTAAAAAAACGTTTGAGGTTGCCCGGGTTCTAACCCGGGACCTCTAGGTGGACATGAGTGTGGTTTACCATTAGGCTAGGGCCGAAGCCTTGTTAAGAGATGGTTCTTAAGTTTTAAAAACACAATTACAAAGAAACCCCCAAACCATATGAACCATAGAAATTTTTGAACCAAATTGAAGATCAATTCGTTATTATTAATGCTTATGATCATGGGCTTTTGTTCCCCATGTAAAATCGAGTATGAAGATGGGTTTAATTACCCGGTTGAAGTCGAACTGACGAGGAGACAAACGACGAACAGGCCGCGACCGAAGCTTGATTCTGTTTGACGTGCAATTGGTGATGATAACCAAATTAACTTCGGGTGAAGCTTCAGATGATGTTCTTGATTCTAAGCCCTCAATCAATTGATGTTCAGAATGCCCGGATGGTGATGATCTCTTGGTTGCAGGTCACGATGGAAGTGGGGATCGAATGCGGGGTTTGTGTGTTTCTCAGATGAAATTGCAAGTGGTAATAGATTAGGGATAGTTAAACGATTGTTCAAGTTTAATTAATTGGATTATTATTGAGTCTTGAATGCCAAACGGCTCTATTGATAATGGCAACGGTTACTCGGGTCATTCGAGTTCATAACCGTTGTTTAAACGCGATTAAGGTTCTAAAACGGTTTCGAATCATGCACACGAACCGATTGGGATAGTTTGGTGTCGAAATAAGAAGGATTTCAGGGGTTTTGGCCTCGCCGGAGAGTCGGCCGAGGGGTGGCCGGAGTTGGCCGCCGGATTTACGGGGAAAGAGGGAAGGGGGGTTTGGGTTTTAGTACTTTACACAATTGGTACCTCAACTTTGAATTCTTGTTATTTTATGCTAAAACTTTCATTTTAAGTTTTCAAATTGACATTAAGGCTCCCCAAACTTATTTAAAGTTATATATATATATATATATATATATATATATATATATATATATATATATATATATATATATTTATATTAACTTACTTAACTTTTATAAATTATTTTTATTATTATTATTATTTTTTTATTATTATCATTTAGGGTAGAACTTATAATAATAAACAAAAGTTATAATTACAAGTATTATTATTCTTATTATTATTATTATTATTATTATTATTATTATTATTATTATATATTATTATTATTATTATTATTATATTATTATTATTATTATTATTATTATTATTATTATTATTATTATTATTAAATATAACAATTTATTAACTTGTAAATTAACAGGAAATCAAACATAAATGGCCCACATAATTTCATAAATGACAGAAATAATCCTTACAAATGCATAACAAAGTTAACTTTTATTTAACAAAAACACGAAAGGTTACAGTCTCCCCAACTTTTAAGAATTTCGTCCCGAAATTAAGAATGAACTAAACGAACAAATACGGGTATTTCTTCTTCATATGCTCCTCACGCTCTCAAGTAAACTCAGGTCCACGCTTATTCTCCCAACGAACCTTGATGATTGGGGTGGTAGTGGTCCTAGTCTTCTTCATGATACGATCCATGACTTCAACGGGTTTCTCAACAAAATGTAATGACTCGTCGATCTGGATGTCATCTAATGGGACATGCAGACTTTCGTCAGCCAAACATTTTCTCAAATTTGAGACATAGAAAACAGGATGAACCCCTCTAAGATCGGAAGGTAGTTCCAGTTTATAAGCCACTTTCTCAATCCTTTTCAGGATCTTAAAAGGTCCTACAAATCGTGGAGCTAATTTACCCTTCTTCCCAAAGCGAACGACTCCCTTCCATGGTGAGACTTTAAGAAGAACCATATCCCCAACTTGGAATTCCAACGGCTTGCGTCGTTTATCGGCATAACTCTTTTGTCGACTTCTAGCCACTTCAAGGTTCTTGCGAATCATGGAGACTTTATCGGTCGTTTCTTGTATGAGCTTAGGACCAGTGATGAAATTTTCACCAATATCAGTCCAGCAGATCGGAGAACGACATTTACGACCATGAAGCGCTTCGAAAGGTGCCATATTGATACTCGAGTGGTAACTATTATTATACGAAAATTCTGCGAGAGGTAAATGCGTATCCCAGTCACCACCAAAGTCAAGGACACAAAGACGTAGCAAATCCTCTAGGGTTTGAATGGTTCCCTCGGTTTGACCGTCCGTTTGAGGATGGTAAGCCGTGCTTAAATCCAGTTGAGTACCCAAGAGTTCTTGGATAGACGACCAAAAGTGCGAAGTGAAATGAGTGTCTCGGTCGGATATGATATGCAAAGGTACGCCATGACGACTCACAATCTCATCAATGTATATACGAGCTAACCTTGATGTTTTGTAAGTGTCACGTATGGGTATGAAATATGCCGACTTGGTCAATCGGTCAACGATCACCCATATGCTATCATGACCACGAGAGGTGCGAGGTAGTTTGGTTATGAAGTCCATAGATATGTGTTCCCATTTTCACATAGGAATCTCGAGTTGTTCAAGCAATCCACTAGGACGTTGATGTTCAGCTTTAACCTTCGTACACGTAAGACACTTAGCTACGTAAGTTGCTATGTCTTTCTTCATTCCAGGCCACCAGTATTGACCACGCAGATCCATATACATCTTATCGGAACCAGGTTGAATTGAGTAACGAGTTTGATGAGCTTCATTCATGATAAAGGTAAGAAGATTATCACGGTTTGGAACCCAAATTCAATTCAAGAAATACATCAACCCATTGGGTTTCGTTTCTAGTTGAGCTAGAAGATTGTACTCCAATTCCTCTCCCATTTTAGCTTCCTCTTGAACCGCTTGTTGAGCCTCCAAGATGCAGGTCTCGATGTCATTCTCAATCCTCAAATTTTGCAGCAGCACCGTAGTCTCGCTAACATCTAGACGAATCTCAGTATAAAATTCTCCCAAGGTATTAAACCATTGTCGTCGATTGTGAATTTCTTGAAACGAGATCATCTTATTTTGAATCTTACGACTTAGTGCTTCGGCTACGACATTTGCCTTTCCAGGGTGGTAACGAATGTCACAGTCATAATCACTAATCAACTCGACCCAACGTCGTTGTCTCATGTTGAGATCCTTTTGATTGAAAATGTGTTGTAGGCTTTTGTGATCGGTGTAGACTATACAGTGCGTGCCATAAAGGTAATGTCTCCAAATCTTTAGGGCAAAAACCACAGCACCAAGTTCAAGATCATTTGTCGTGTAATTCACCTCATGGACCTTCAATTGCCTCGATGCATATGCTATGACCTTTCCTCGTTGCATGAGAACACAACCAAGGCCTTGTTTAGATGCATCACAATACACGATGAAATCATTGTTTCCATCGGGAAGGGTCAAGAAAGGAGCATTACATAACTTGTGCTTTAATGCTTCAAAGGCTTCCTCTTGTTCAGACCCCCACTCGAATGGTTTATTCTTTTGAGTCAAGGAAGTAAGCGGCTTCGCGATTCTAGAGAAGTTGGCAATGAAACATCGATAATAGCCAGCAAGACCAAGGAAAGAACGAACTTCGTTTGGAGTTGTAGGAACACACCAATTTTTCACAGCTTCCACCTTTGTAGGGTCAATGTGAATTCCTTGGCTATTCACCATGTGTCCTAGAAATTGGACCTCCTCAAGCCAAAATTCGCACTTTGAGAACTTTGCGTACAGTTGTTCTTTCTTCAATAGCTCAAGAAATTGTCGCAAGTGAAGTTCGTGATCGATTTTGGACTTGGAATAGATAAGTATGTCATCAATAAAGACAATCACAAACTTGTCTAGATACGGCTTGCATACTCGATTCATGAGATACATAAAGACAGTAGGAGCATTTGTTAAACAAAAGGGCATTACCATGAACTCATAGTGTCCATATCGAGTACGGAACGCAGTTTTTGGGATATCATCATCATGAACTCGTAATTGATGATAGCCAGAACGTAAGTCAATCTTTGAGAAAATAGCAGCTCCTTGAAGTTGGTCAAAAAGATCATCGATGCGAGGAAGAGGGTAGCGGTTCTTGATGGTAAGTTTGTTAAGCTCACGATAATCGATGCACATACGAAACGATCCATCTTTCTTATTCACGAACAGAACAGGTGCATCCCAAGGTGATGAGCTAGGATGGATAAAGCCCTTGTCGGACAGTTCTTGAAGTTGACTAGCTAGCTCTTGCATTTCCAACGGTGCAAGTCGATATGGTGACTTAGCCACGGGGTTCGCTCCCAGAATTAAATCGATCTTAAACTTGACTTCAAGCACGGGAGGTAAACCACTAAGGTCATCGGGAAATACTTCAGGAAAGTCTCGTACAATCAGGACATCCTTAAGGTCCTTCTCCTTGACTTTCGTGTTGACCACGTAAGCCAAGAAAGCCATGTAATTCTTGCTTAGACATTTTCAGGCTTGAGTACACGACATGAGTTTGAGTCCTTTGGAGGATTTTTTGCCGAATACTTTCAATGTATCCTCCGAAGGCAAAGGAATTCGAATGCACTTCTCGAAACAAATAATTTCAGCATGATGTTTGGCTAACCAATCCATGCCAATGATAACGTCAAAGCTCCCAAGTTTCATAGGAATAAGGTCGATAAAGAAATCAAGTTCGTTTAGGCTCAAAATGCAATCACGAATAACGACATCAACGGTGATGGGTTCTCCATCGGCGACTTCGAGAGTAAGAGGTCCTTCTAATTTCGTATGTGGCTTAGCAAGTATAAGCTCAAATTCTAACGAGACAAAACTCTTATCGGCTCCTGAGTCAAACAGAACGTAGGCATAAGAATTATTAATAAGAAACATACCTGTTCAGTTTGCTTGTGCTTGGTTTGCATTGATGTTGAAGGCACGTCCTCGGGCTTGTGGTACATTACCCGCAAGACGAGGGCATTGTGGGTGAAAATGACCAGGTTCCCCACAATTGTAGCAAGCATGATTAGCAAGCATTGTTTGGTGCACGGTGACAAGTAGCCACCAAGTGTCCATACTTACCGCACAGTGTACAGGTGCGGCACGGGGTATTACCCGCATGATGATACCTACAGACATTGCACAAAGGTAGAGGACCAGCATAGGCCCTAGCAACAGGTGCTTGTGCCATATGAACGGGTTGTCTTTGAGGTACCTTGGGTGTAGCCACAGTGAAATTACGAGCCGGTGTGAACTTGCATTTCTTGTTGTTGTAAGACGGTTCATTCTTACTCTCCTTAGCTGCTTCAGGGACCACCTTTTCAGTCTTTTTAGCACCTTTGATAGACAAGGTGCCCGCTCGAATATGGTTTTCAGTAAGTTGAGTGGTGATGGTAATGGCATCTTCCAAAGTTGTGGGTCTACTTCCCACCGCGGCATCTTGGATTTGAGGTGGCACCCCTTGATAACTTGTTTCTAGGAACAGTGAACCATGTGAGGCATAGGATGCTCAACTCATGATGCCTAGTTGAATAGGCCAAATGATCTCCACCATCTTGCTTGAGATTCCAAAACTCCTCCAACTTTTGCAGCTCACTTCTCGGGCAGAACTTTTGGATGGCAATATTCTTGAATTCATCCCTTAGTGTCAACACAGCATCAGCACCACAGTTCCTCTTCTCACTATTCCACCACGTAAGTGCCCTTTGTTGAAACATACTCGTGGCATAACGGACTTTGAGCGCCTCGGGACACTCACAGTTAATGAAGGTTTTCCATGCTTTCGAACACTCGAGAAGTCCAGTGGCTCCTTCCTTTCCACTAAAGCTAGTGGGTTTGCAGGAGCTAAAGTGCTTGAACATGCAGGTTTGGTTGTTTCGCCCTTGATTCGCACTATTCTCTCCTTGCCCATTACCATTGTTGTTGTTACTAGAGTTGGTCATCAAGGTGCCATTCAGTTGGGCAACCATGGTCGGAATGTCAGCAGCCATTTGACGGGCAATCATGGCGGCTAATTTGCGGTCGAAGCTACCATGCTTTCCATGATGACGAGGCATGCTGGATACAAAGTAAGTTAGTCACAGAAATTTGGAGGTAGAAGATAATAAATCAAACAAAGATTATTCAAGACTTGTAAAACACACATGGAATGATTCCATTTGGTAACACATTACCATTTGGAAACATTGACACAGTAAGGTGAGTTAACTCCAATTGCCTTAGAAACTTGTGTATATTGACCATAGTTTATCACTCATCCCAGAAATCCCCAGGTAAGCATAACTAGTCCCACGGATTTATGTGAAATACTTACCTTAGCCCGAAGGATTTTTGCCAGGAAATCCAGAATACAGGTGTCTATGTGTCACACAATATTTCTTTAGGTTCATGGAATTAAAACCTTGATGAGATTTTCATAGATTAGATATATAGTCTAAAGATTTGAATCTTTCGATATAAAGCGTACATTCCACGTGTCGTCGAGAATAAGTTTAAGAGATTTCATCGTCGAGAGAATAAAGGATTAAGAATAAGTTTTAGGGGAGACAAGGCGACCAAGTTTCTCAATTACAAAGCAATCCTAACTAAAGGCATCAAGTTGCACATTAAGAGGCCTTCCTAAATAGGTAGCATCATGTAGCATGCAACAATATATATTTACAAGATCATAAAGATTTTTCTTATGAGGTTCATGCATCAACTATAGTCTAGGTCACCATTTCTAATAACCTAAATCCCTATAGTTATGGGCACTGATACCAATTTGTCACACCCCAACCTTAACGGCGAAAACGTCGAGATGTGAGGGTTAAGATTGTTCACAGCCACATAACACTACCATAAATTGTAAATATAATTATTCATAAGTTGAAATAAACATTACAACCAAATGTCTCAACGAAATAAAGTAAACAAAATTCAACTTCCAAGTTTCAAGATATTTTATTCATTTTTCCTAGAACCAAATCCTAAGTGTAAGCATGCTTCAAAAGATAATCATCAACCTTGTGCATTTCCTGAAACATGTTAAAAATAAAGGTCAACTTTGAAAGTTGGTGAGTTTCCATGGGTTAAGCATACATATCTATATAAGTTTACAAGTAGCAATTCATATCATGGTTACAAGTAAAGCAAGTTTATAGATAACATATAGCTACAATCAAACCTGACCAAGAATATCATTTACAAGTTATAATGATTAGCTAAGTGTACTTGGTTCCCATGATGAACAAGCATACGTCATCAGGAGCCGGCAATAACCTCGGCTTTAGCACCAAATAGGCTTGTCAGTCCCATAGATCTATGACGTCGCCAGGCTAGCAATAGTTAATGATTGTCAACATATAATGTCCATCATATTAGACTCACAATATTACAAATAACTATGACAAAAAGTAAAGATGAATTGCGTGGGCATTTACAAGTACCAAGATGTTTACAAGTGCAAGTTTATAAAGTTAACATGTTTCATCCCAAAAGATGTGAATAAAGTAAAAGAAGGGCATAAAAACTCACATGATATATATATATATATAAGATGATAATAAGAAATAAACGATGCTCCAACGATTTTCTTTTACAAGTTACCTAACATATATATATATATTTTCAATGTTAAGTTTAAAGGTACTATTAACGATTAAAAGTGTATTAGGGTTTCAATAGGAATTTGGGGTTGTTAAATAAATAAATAAAATATGTTTTAATCCAGTAAAAAGAAATATACCATCTTGGTAATTTAATATGGAGAGGAAATAAATCATTTATAATGATTTGTAAAGTTTAATTATAAAATGTAAATAAATTTTATAATTATCATGATTAAACTATTATTAAAGGTACGTGTTGACCAATAATAATTTAGTGATTTAACTATTATTCAAAGTTTATTTTTATAAAAATAAACTAAGTATAACATTTGTTAAAAATATTTTAAAAAATAAAAATATAAAGTTTTAAAGTAATAAATTTACAGAAAATATGTAGGTGACTTTAAAAATAAATAAAGTTTACAAAACTAATTTTTATAATTTTTAGAAATTTTCTATAATTTTTTTAAAGGCTGAAAAGCCCTAAAAAAATGTTGTGGTTGCCCGGGTTCGAACCCGGGACCTCTAGGTGGACATGATGTGGGTTTACCATTAGGCTAGGGCCGAAGCCTTGTTAAGAGATGATTCTTAAGTTTTAAAAACACAATTGCAAAGAAACCCCCAAACCTATAACCCTAGAACGATTTGAACCAAATTGAAGATCAATTAGTTATCATTAACGCTTATGATCATGGGCTTTTGTTCCCCATGTAAAATCGAGTATGTAGATGGTTTAATTATCCGGTTGAAGTCGAACTGATGAGGAGACAGACGACGAACAGGCCGTGACCGAAGCTTGATTCTATTTGACGTGCAATTGGTGATGATAACCAAATTAACTTCGGGTGAAGCTTCAGATGATGTTCTTGATTCTAAGCCCTCAATAAATTGAGGTTCAGAATACCCGGATGGTGATGATCTCTTGGTTGCAGGTCACGATGGAAGTGGGGATCGAATGCCGGGTTTATGTGTTTCTCAGATGAAATTGCAAGTGGTGATAGATTAGGGAAAGTTAAACGATTGGTCAAGTTTAATTAATTGGATTATTATTGAGTCTTGAATGCCGAACAACTCGATTGATAATGGCGACGGTTACTCGGGTCATTCGAGTTCATAACCGTTGTTTAAATGCGATTAAGGTTCTAAAACGTTTCGAATCATGCACACGAACCGATTGGGATAGTTTGGTGTCAAAATACGAAGGATTTCAGGGGTTTTGGCCTTGCCGGAGTGTCGCCGAGGGGTGGCCGGAGTTGGCCGCCGGATTTACGAGGAAAGAGGGAAGGGGGGTTTGGGTTTTAGTACTTTACACAATTGGTCCCTCAACTTTGAATTCTTGTTATTTTATGCTAAAACTTTCATTTTAAGTTTTCAAATTGACACTAAGGCCCCCCAACTTATTTAAAGTTATATATATATATATATATATAATATATATATATTATATATATATATTTTATATATTAACTTACTTAACTTTTATAATATTTATTATTATTATTATTATTTTTTTATTATTATCATTTAGGGTAGAACTTATAATAATAAACAAAAGTTATAATTACAAGTATTATTATTATTATTATCATTATTATTATTATTATTTTATTAAATATGACAATTTATTAACTTGTAAATTAACAAGAATCAAACATAAATAGACCACATAATTTCATAAATGACAGAAATGGTCCTTACAATGCATAACAAAGTTAACTTTTATTTAACGAAAACACGAAAGGTTACATGTATGTTGTGGCTTTACCTATTATGTATGAGTGCATAAGTAAAGTATTACGTACCGAAAGTGAAATATAATGAATGACGCGAATGGAGGTAATGAACGATGAGACCTTTGACGCCCGCCCCGATACTGTGTCAGCTTTCGAGCATGAGTCGGGGGTTTGATTACAGGCCCAAGCATAGTATCAGCTTTTGAGCATGAGTCGGGGGTGCGTGTGAGAGTGATGAGATCTTTGTTGCTCACCTTGGTACTGTGTCAGCTTTCGAGCATGAGTCGGGGGTTTGTTTACAGGCCCCGGCACAGTATCAGCTTTTGAGCATGAGCCGGGGTGTTGTATACGAGATGGGATCCTTGTCGCGTACCCTGGTACTGTGCCAGCTTTCGAGCATGAGTCGGGGGTTTGTTTACATGCCCGGGCATAGTATCAGCTTTCGAGCATGAGTCGGGGGTATTGCATGAGACAGGATCTGGATGATGGTGAGAGATGTAATAATTGTATGATGTTGAACGATGATGAAGATAATATAATTATTATCAATGTGTACGTATGATGTGTGATCACAAACGAATGTAAAGGTTATGTTTTAACGAAAGTAAGATATTTTAA
Organism: Flaveria sonorensis; assembly: GCA_025506505.1. Taxonomy (NCBI): domain Eukaryota; kingdom Viridiplantae; phylum Streptophyta; class Magnoliopsida; order Asterales; family Asteraceae; genus Flaveria; species Flaveria sonorensis. The sequence goes on along the minus strand of CM046437.1, from coordinate 862,864 downwards.
TTATAAAACTAGAACTCACTCAACGTCGCTGACTTTTTGTATGCATAATAGTTGGCAGGTTTTTGGTGTTGATGCTGAGGAGGTGCAGGCATGGATGCATACTACTGGGAGCGTTTTGAGGCTGGCATTCACATTTTGATATGATGTTGTATTTTGAAATTTACATGAATGATGTAATGAATGATATGTTTTAACTTATAATAGGAAGTTTTTAAATTCTGCTGTGATAATGATGTATCTTTTAAATGTTTTTATGCAATGATTGACTACTATGGGGTTTCCGGAACGGGGCCTTACACAAAGCTATGAATGCCCTTTAATGGTTGTGTGTGCTTGTTTAACTTGATGAAATTTTGAATCTTGTGGGTGTTACAACCATATTATGTTGGAAAACCATGTGTGTTAGAACATTTATTTTAAATTGCAGAAGCTAGTATGTAGTTTATGGCATTTCACTAGAAAATGGTGAATGAGGGTTGGATATTTAGTAAGTTGAACAAGTATGCATCTCGTAACTTTGTTTATGTGTACTATAGATAATGCACAGATTTATGGTTCGTGTATTTCGTGTTAGGACATTCATAAGTTGAAGATTTACATAGCTATTATTACATTACGTGAACTGAGGTGGTTACCATTTGTTCATCGCGTTAACTTTCTAAAGATTTATGGGTTTGGTATCCTTGACGGGAGTCCAAACCATCTTTAACACTACTTAACATTATCATTGATTCTTCATAGCATAACTTTAAGTTGCTATTATGTGTTTATCATTCTAGCTTTCCAAAGAGTTATATAACTAGATAACCTTTATAGGAGTCTAGTTTACATCCATGTTTTATGTGTAGAAAATGATCTCACCATAGGTTCATCCATGTTGTCATTGTATGCTAAGCGGATTCGAAGTCTAAGGGATATCTTCCTCTGATTGATTATCTTCATATTTGTTTACTTTTTCAATTAGATTAATTGTTTTAATTTAGTTAATCATAATATTCACAAATCATATTTCATCGCTAGATTATGATAAAGACTTAGTATTAGGGGCTTATCGATACTTAGTTCTTACCAAAAACTACTGATGTGTAACTATATATATATTTTTAGTAAGGATTGTTTTTCACACAATTGAGTTTTTATTTAAGAACGATTACCACTCTTAAACCAACTACACACAATAGGCAAGTGCACCTATCGCATAGTAGTACAGTCTTAGGCAAGAATCGAGTATATATCCGTGGACACGAAAGCTTCTGATGCTAAGTCTTTGTCATTATCTAACCGATAAACGATGAGTTGTAAATATTATGATTAACTAAATTAACTAACAACTAAACTAATTGAATTAAGTAAACAAAGATGAAGATATCAATCATAGAAGATATCACTTAGACTTCGAATCCGCTTAGCATAACAATGACAATATGCATGAACCTATGGTGAGATCATCTTCTACACATGCAACATGGATGTAAACTAGACTCCTGTCAGGTTATCTAATTAATAACTCGTTAGAAAGCTAAAATGATAAACACATAATAGCCACCTAAAGTTATGCCATGAAGACCCATGATATTATTAGCCAAAGTTGAAGATGGTTAGGACTCCGTCAAGGATACCAACCCACAAATATTTGGAAACTTAACACGATGAACACACGGTAACAACCTCAATTCGCATAATGTAACAATAGCTATGTAAATCTTTCAATTTATGAATGTCCTAACATGAATACATGAACCATAAATTGCGCATTATCGACAGCTACATATAAACAAAGCTAGGAGAAATTCATAACAAATACAAAGGTTTTCACAAACTCATGTATAAGAATGCACACTTGTTCAACATTACTAAATATTCAACCCTCATACAATTCCTAGTTAAATGTCATAAACCACACACTAGAATATGCAATTCATGAATAGGCCTTCTAACACACATGGTTTTCCAACATAATATGGTTGTAACACCTACAATATTCAACATTTCATCAAGTCAAGCAAGCACACACTATCATTGAAAGACATTCATAGCTTTGAAATAAACATTGATATAATCATCACCAAGACTGCAAACACCAAGTCAAAGTACGCTAAGCTTCATCTAATCTAAGTGATTAAGAGTGTTTAGCCCATAAGGCTTACAAAACCCACAACCATACTTGAAGAGTAAATGATTACATCAAGAATTGAGAGTTTATCAAACCAAAACAAGATAAGGTGGGTTGTATGATGTTAGATTCTTCCTTGGAGCAATAGATCTTCAATCTTAGCCTTCTTCCCTCAATAAATGCTTCAAAAACAACTTGAGGCTGGAGAGGCTAGGGTTTCTTGTTCGATAGTGCCAACGACCCAATAAGACTCAAACTAGGTTAAAAGAGTGCCTGGGCCCGAACATGGCCGTGTCCTAAAGTGACACAGTCGTGTGAGGTGTTCTTCAGCAAGTTCAGCATCACATGGCCATGTGAAAATGTCACACGGCCATAGCAGAATGTTAGGCTTCATAACTTCACTTATTTTCTTTTTTTTTTTCCATAAAACTCACCAAGCGACCATCCAAAACTACAAAATTCAAATCGTATATAATTAAGCATTGATCCAATATGTTGCAACAAAAAAGTATAAAAATGGGGACAATATACATTATTACATGTATATTTATTAACATATCAACTACACTACTGTCCGATAGGTACACTTGCCTATTATGTGTGTAGTTAGTCATAAGGTGGAAATCATTTTATAATTTTAAAGATTAATTGTGTAAAATCCATTGTTAAAGTTTTATATTCAAAACACACATCAGTTGCTTTTGAGAAAGTGCCTTATTAATGAAGGCTATTGGATGAGAGTTTTGCATAAGAACAACCCCAATGCCTACCCCTGATGCATCACTTTCAAGCACAAAAGGAATGTTGAAATCTGGTAGAGAAAGTATGGGTGGGGAGCTCAATCATTGCCAACTTGAGCCGATTAAAAGCAGATGTTGCCTCGGTAGACCAGAAGAAAGCATCTTTCTTCAACAAATCCAGTAAAGGTTTAGCAATAAGACTAAAAGATTGAATAAAGTGTCTGTAGTTGCCAGCAAGATCAAGGAATCCTCGTATTGCTTAATGGTGGTCGGTTGAGGCCAATTCTGAATTGCTTCTACTTTCTTGGATTGGTAGCTACCCCTTCCTTGGAGATTAAATGACCCAAGTATTCAATAGTGAATCCCCAAAGCTGCATTTAGACATCTTGGCATATAATGTGGCTTCAGAAAAGAGTAACACTTCTTGGAAGTAAATAATGTTGGAAAGATGTAACACCAGGAAATTTACAAAAAAAAGAAAAGAAAAGAAAGTATATAGGAAATGGTGAAATAACCCAAGTTGAGGGGCTAAAAGTATGCAAGAGGCAAATTTCATTATTATTATATTTAAAAGAAGCATGGCCTCCCACTTCTCTACACACTAACTATTCTCAGCTGCAAAAAGAAGAAAAAGGAAGTGTTCGATCGAAGAAGAAGAAGACCTGCTTGAAGGTGAGTTTTTCGTGTGTTTTTGCTCGGTTTCAGCTGGATTTTCAGCTTCTAGACCGGTTTTATGTGTTTCTATGTGTTTAGTTGTTTCTTTACGTGTGTTTAAGTGTTTGAACTCCTTGTACTCTCAAGTTTTGTGGAGTTTTTGCTCGAAGGCTGCAATAGTTGAGTCTAGATCTCCGGTTTTTATGTTTTATACTTGTTTTAAGGCTTAAAATGCATGTAACTTTCATTTTACAACTTTCAGCATGTTCTGACCATATGTTTATACTCTGTTTATACGGTGAATGTATGTTTGTGTATTATTTGATGTGTTTCGTGTTTATATGCTTGTTTCAGGTGCTTGGTATGTTAGATTTGGGTTAGGAACATGTTAAAATGATGATTGGGCCTGAAAATAGTGTAATTCGAATTGACAACTACCCGTGCGCCTAACATAGTTCCCATGCGCCTGGAATTTTGTCCATGCGCCTAAGTGCCTGCTTATATGCCCATGTAGTCCCATGCGCCTGGAAAGTTGTCCATGCGCCTGGAAAGTTATCCATGTGCCTAAGTCCTTTCCCATGCGCCCAAGTACCCCATGCGCCTACTGCCCAAATGCCTAATATGGTTCATGCGCCCAAGCAGTACTCATCCGCCTAGATTTCCTCATGCGCCTAGGTTTCCCATGCGCCTAAGTGCCCGTGCGCCTACATAGTACTCATGTGCCTGCATAGTGCTCATGCACCCAATGCCTTAGAAAATTTTCTAGAATTTCGGGGAATAGAAATTTATGATTAAGCCCTGGGATGTTTTGGTGGTTATGTTTGTTGGTGTTATGCATGTTTGTGGCCTGTTGTTTATGTTCCCTATTACGTATTGTTACATGACCTTACGTGGTGTGTTTATGCTCGTACGTAAAGTATTATCTTAATGAAGTGAAAGATTAATGATAATGAAAAGTGGAACCAAAGAATGAATGAAAGTCTTGCAAGCAAAATCTTATAGAGGTTCACAACTCATTGAGAGTTGTTAGCTCAACTGTGTGTTATATAGCGTGCCATTTGGCTAACCCATGAGGTTCACACAGGAGGTCAGTCTTTGTGACTGATCGAGATGTGCAAAAACGGGATCCTTGTCGCTTGACCCCAAAAGGTGGTTGCTTCGTGCACGATGATGGGGCATAGCATATGACAGATCTAGATAAAAGTGAAAGAAAATAATGAAAGAAAGTGCGAAAACGAATGATTTGAACAATGGTGGAAGATAATAAAAAATATTATCTAGTTGTATGTATGATGTATGATCACGTACAAAAGTAAAGAAAGTGTTTTCCTACAAAAGTAAGTATTATTTATAAAACTAGAACTCACTCAGCAACGCTGACTTTTATGCATTTTTAGTTGGCAGGTAATTCATTGCTGAGGATGGCACGAGGGTAAAGCTACTTGGCGGGCAAAGACTGGCATATATTTCATGCATAATAATATTGTTGTTTTGTAATACAACTGAACGATTCTTTTGTGACCCTAAAAATACAATGATGTATTATTTGGCAACATCATATATTAATGCATGGATGATTTTTGGATAAATCAGTCCGCCGCAACGATTTTATGAAATGTATTGTATTTTATATGATTAATGCTGTGATTGACCGACTGTGGGGACTCCGGAACGGGGCCTTACAAGTTGGTATCAGAGCCAAAGTTTAAGAGAAATGGGTAAATTATTTTAAAAACCTAAACTTAAACTGAGAATAGGACCGAGTGGAGGATGCCAACCCAAGTAGCTACGTTCCATCAGGTAATTTACTTTCTTAAGGTTACCGGTATTATGTGTGCGTTTATCTGATTTATGTGCTCTTAGTAGATTTGGATACTGATGTAGTAAGGATAGGAAATGCTTTGGGGATGAAGAGTAAAGTAAGTGGCTAATCACAGCTGGCCACTGTAATTAGGGACTTACTATACTTGACATAGTCCGAGCTATTACCTTGAATGACCGTGTTGGTGGTTTGAATCTTGTAGTGTTTAGAAGATGGCTGGTGGTAGATCATCGAAGGCTTCTCGAGGCGGAGTACGGGGTGGTCGTGGTGCTGGACCACGTGTCACGAGGAGAAAGACTAAGACTGCTGAGACGGCTCCTATAGAGCCCGAGCTTCATCACCAGGAGGGCGGTGATGAGAGTGCTAACTTGAGGGCCTCAATAAAGGAGGCAGTTATGGAGGAAGTTCATCAGGTCATGTAGACGATTCTGCCATCTGTAGTGACCGAGGTTATTAGAGCCATGAGGGAGGATGAAAGAAGGAGAAAGATGAGAGAAGGAGAACCACTAGGCGAGGGGGCGAAGGAGTAGGTCTAAGGGAGATGGAGTAACCAGATACTGATGGTTGTCTCCGTGATGAGGAGGAGGAGGAAGAAGTAGTGGAGGAGACTGCGAAGGGGTGCAACTATGGAGCATTCCAAATGCAGATTCCCAACTTTTGATGGCAATGGTAATGCTGCTGCTGCTCACCATTGGGTGAGAGAGATGGAGGAAGTGTTGGAGATCAGTGAATGTAGGGAGGATTAGAAGGTAAAGTTTGCTACCCATTCATTCGTGGACTCGGCTTTATGTTAGTGGGACAATATTGTCCAGGCCGAGGGTAGCAGGGCTATCGGGAGGATGAGGTGGAACGAACTGAAGAAGATGGTGATCGAGGAGTTTTTATCTATATAAAGAACTTGACAAGATAGAGAGGGAGTTCTTGCAGTTAGAGGCGGAACCATGACACACCAGCAGTACACGACGAAGTTTAATGAGATGGCAAGATTGGTGCTGGAACAGGTAAAGCCGGTGTCGAGGAAGATCAAGAGGTATATCCAGGGATTGCCAGCAGATATCCACAGGCACATGATTGCTGCCCGGCCGAGTACCTATAGGTCGGTGGTGGATTTGACAGGGAGATTATATGATGAGAGAGAGGTGGCTATGGTTGAGGTGAGTAGGAAGGGTGGTGGCGACAGGAACTGGAATGGGAAACGATTTGGTCATGGTGGTTTCACTCCAAAAAACAAGAGGCAAGAACGGATCCCGGCGGGTAGTGTCGGCGGGTACAGGGGCAAAGAAATGTGGTAAGTGCGGTGAGAGACCATGTGGGGGAGTGTAAGTAGGGATTGAAAGTCTGTTTCAAGTGTGGGAGGCCCGGTCATATGGCAAAAGATTATGGGGTGATGAGTTCTATAATTATGGTGAAGAGGGCCATCTGAGCAGAGACTGCAAGAAACTGAGGGCTGTGAGCTCTGGGGAAAAGAAGAGGACCGAGAATAAAGGGATAAGGGTAGGTGACAGAGCATTTATGATGACCAAGGTGGAGGCTAGGGTGGACCCTGATGTTGTGTCAGGTACGTTTCTTGTAAACCAAACTTGTGCCTCTGTGTTATTTGATTCTGGTGCTAGTAGGAGCTTCATTTTTGCTGCTTTCTGTGCTAAGTTGCCTGTTAGAAGTAGAAGTGTTGATGAGCCCTTCGATGTAGAACTGCCATTGGTAAGTCTACCAGGATTTCCGACTTGATAGAGGATTGCGACATAAACTGGAAGGCCATAAGTTCTCTGCTAAACTATTTATGATGCCCTTAGGCTGATTTGATGTAGTTCTAGGGATGGATTGGTCAGCAGCCTATAAGGTAAATATTGTGTGTTGCAAGAAGATGATCTGACTGATAGCGCCTGATGGAGTTCAGTAACGATCTACGGTGATCGAGTTACTACGGTTCCGAAGGTGATTTCTATGGTGGTGGCCGAGAAGTGCATGAAACGGGGATGTAGTGCCTACCTAGCTTACGTGAAGGATGTGGATGCGTTAGTACCACAATTGTCTGACGTACCAGTTATGTGTGACTTTCCAGACGTGTTCCCAGAAGATTTACTAGGTGTACCACTAGACCCGCGAGATCGAGTTTCAGATCGATTTGATACCTGGTGCTCAGCCCATTGCCAAGGCACTGTATCTATTGGCTCCGTTTGAGATGAAGGAACTGATGGTGCAACTGCAAGAGTTGCTGGACAAAAGGGTTCATCCGACCGAGCATCTCTCCCTGGGGTGCTCCGGTCTCGTTTGTAAAGAAAAAGGACGGTAGTATGAGGATGTGCATTGACTATCGTGAGTTGAACAAGTTGACGGTGAAGAACGAATCCGCTACTGAGAATAGATGAATTTTTGATCAGCCCCAAGGTGCCAGTTGGTTCTCGAGGATAGACCTCCGATCTAGCTACCATCAATTGAAGGTGAAGGAGCAAGATATCCCAAAGCAGCTTTTCGCACGCGTTATGGACACTACGAGTTTATCGTTATGTCCTTTGGTCTAACTAACGCGCCAGCTGCCTTTATGGATTTGATGAACTGGGTATGTCGGCCGATATTGGATAAATCAGTGATTGTGTTTATAGATGATATTCTGATTTATTCGAAGAGCGAAGAAGAACATGCTGGTCACATTCGTGAAGTATCAGAGACACTCAGAAGAGAGAAGCTATACGCTAAGTTCTCCAAGTGTGCTTTCTGGTTGCTTGAAGTTTAGTTTTTGGGTCACGTGGTAAATTCTGAAGGGATCATGGTAGACCCGGCAAAGGTTGAGGCGGTGATGCAATGGAAGTCTCCGAAGACGCCATCCAAGATCCGCAGTTTCTTGGGTTTGGCGGGCTACTACAGGAGGTTCATCCAAGACTTTTCCAAGATAGCTTGACCATTGACCAAGTTGACCCGTAAGGACGTGAAGTTTGTATGGGGTCTGGAATAGGAGAATGCTTTTGAGGAGTTAAAGACGAGATTGACTCAAGCTCTTGTCTTGACGTTGCCCGAAGGGAGCGAAGACTTAATGGTCTATTCGGGTGCTTCTTATTCGGGATTGGGTTGCGTGCTAATGCAGAGGGGAATTAATAGCCTATGCGTCCTGACAATTGAAAATCCACAAGGCTAATCACCCTACTCATGACTTGGAGCTAGCGGCCGTGGTCTTTGCGTTGAAGATTTGGAGGCACTATTTATACGGGACGAAGTGCACTATCTTCACTAACCATAAGAGTTTGAAATACTTCTTTGAGTAGAAGGACCTCAATATGAGGCAAAGGAGGTGGCTAGAATTGATCAAGGATTATGATTATGGATCCACTATCATCCGGGCAAGGCCAACGTAGTGGCAGATGCCCTTAGCCGAAAGGAGAAACCCGAGCCAATCTGGGTGAAGGCTTACCAGTTAGTGATGACCTCTGATGTGATGACACAGGTCAAGGGGTTCCAAGAGGAGGCGTTGAAAGAAGATCACCTAAACTCTGAAACGATGAGAGGACTAGTCTCAGAGTTGGGTGAAAACACTCTCGGAGTTAGAACCTGCTTTGGGCATATATGGATCCCTCGTTACGGAGACCTACGGGGGCAAATTATGGATGAATCTCATAAGACTCGATACTCCACTCATCCTGGTGCTACAAGATGTATCATGATATGAAGAAGATTACTGGTGGCCAGGTATGAAGCGTGATGTAGCGGAGTATGTGAGTAAGTGCTAAGCCATACGGGAAGATCCAACTTGGATATACCCGAATGGAAATGGGAGCACATCACCATGGACTTCATCAAGAAGTTACCACGTATGACAAGGGGTACGATGCCATATGGGTGATAGTTGATCGTTTGCCGAAGAGTGCTCTCATTCTACCGATCTGTGAGACATATTCATCTGAAAGATTGGCGGATCTGTTTATCAAGGAGATTGTGACCCGTCACGGTGTACCAATGTCTATTGTGTCTGACCGTGACACTCGGTTTACATCTATGTTTTGGAAGAGATTCCATGATGCAATGGGTACGAGGTTGCATATCAGTACGGCTTACCATCCTTAGATAGATGGTCAGTTGGAGAGGACTATACAGACGCTTGAGGATATGCTCCGAGTCTGCATCATTGATTTTGGAGGAAGCTGGGACGAACACTTACCGTTAGCTGAATTCTCATACACTAATAGTTATCATGCCAGCATTGGTATGCCACCATATGAGATGCTATACGGTAGAAGATGTGGACGCCCGTATATTAGGGTGACATTGGACAGAAGGAGTTGGGGAGCGTTGAAGTGATCAAGGTTATGACTGAAAAGTTAGAGAGAGATCAAGGCCTTTATGAGGCTGTAAAATAGGCAAAAGATTGGCAAAAGTCATATGCTGATAAGAGGCGTAGACTGATTCAAGGTGGGTGATAAATTTATGCTGAAGGTATCACCTTGCAAGGGGATCATTGGGTTTAGAAAGAGGTAAGCTGAGGCCGAGGTATATAGGACCTTTCTGAATCATCGCTTGAGTAGGAGAGATGGCCTATAGGTTAGAGCTACACGATGAGTTAAGTGGGATTCATCCAACATTGCATGTATCTCATTTGAGAAAATGCCTAGCTGATGAAAATAAGATTTTACCACTGGAGGACATTGAAGTGGATGAACAACTCAATTATGTGGAGCAACCGGTGCCATCATTGACAAAAAAGAGAAGAGATTACGGAATAAAGTGGTTCCACTAGTGCGAGTACAGTGGAGGCACAGGAAGGGATCCGAGTCTACGTGGGAGACTGCGGAAGAAATGAGACAGCATTACCCACAACTGTTCGAGGAGTGACAGGTTTCGGGGATGAAACCTCTATAAGGGGCATGGACTTGTAACACCCGGAAATTTAAAAAAAAGAAAAGAAAATAAAAGTATAAGGAAGAATGATGAAATAACCAAGTTGATGGCTAAAAGTGTGAAAGAGGCAAACTTCATTATTATTATGTTTAAAGAAGCATGGCCGCCCACTTTTCTGCGCACCAACTATTCTCAGCTGTAAAAAGAAGAAAAAGGAAGTGTTCGACCGAAGAAGAAAGAAGACCTGCTTGAAGGTGAGTTTTTCATGTGTTTTTGCTCGGTTTTAGCTGGATTTCAGCTTCTGGACTAGGTTTTATGTGTTTCTATGTCTTTAGTTGCTTCTTTACGTGTGTTTAGGTGTTTGAACTCCTTGTGTTCTCGAGTTTGGTGGAGTTTTGCTCGAAGGCTGCAATAGGTTGAGTTCTAGATCCCTGGTTTTTATGTTTTATACTTGTTTTGGGCTGAAATGCATGTAACTTTCATTTTATAACTTTCAGCATGTTCTGACCGTATGTTTATACTCTGTTTATAGGGTGAATGTATGTTTTGTATGATTTGTTGTGTTTTCGTGTTTATATGCTTGTTTTTAGGTGCTTGGTATGCTAGATTTGGGTTAGGAACATGTTAAATAGGAACATGTAAAATGATGATTTGGGCCTGAAAAATGATGATTAAGTTCCTCAGCTATTGAAAGGACGATGCCAGCCGGCGAGGTATTGATTAAATTTCGGGACGAAATTTCTTTCAACATGGGGTGATGTTATAACTCATCCAAAACTCACACGTTTCGATTTCCTTCCTTGTGCCAATGCAGTAGACCAGTGATGGAACACTCCCATGTAACGCAATTTTCGGGACAAAATTCTTTCAACTGGGGATAATGTGACATCCGGTAATTTTCCGTTACCAAACTCCGTTTGTTCCGTTAAGTCTTGCATACACGTGTCGGGAGCACACACTAGTTGTTGTTGAACGTTGGTGACTTAACAGTAATCAGTAATGTTAAATGATGATAACTAAGTTAACAATGTGATTATTAAGTTATGCTTATGTGATTTAGATGTTAACTGTAATTTTATCGCGTAACGTGAAAACGCGCATATTTATTTCGTGTGTTTTGTGATAAATGGGAATTATGCATGATTGTTATTTGTGATTAATAATAATTGTGTTTAGTAGTTAAAAACTATTTAAAAACTATTCAAAAAGCCTAATCTTTATAAAATACAAATTATAGGGTTAAAGGGTAATTATCATTATAAAATTTAATCAAAAACCAAAATCCCAAACCCTAACCACCTACGGCCGCGACTTCATCCCTCTCCCTCTCCCTTTGCGATTTCGGCCAAGAACACCAACAAAGCCACGGATTTGATCGATTTCAAGCATCACAACAAGTTAGAATCATCAATTGCAAGCCATTACACGTTTAAAGGTTAGATTTTGTATGATTTGATGATTGTTCATGATTGGCCGAAAGTTCCATGCGAATTTTGCAATTGATGTCGATTACTGTTGTTTGTTGATGTTAATGTGTTTGTTAGATAGATTACATGTTAATTAACGTCAAGTATGCAATAAAGTTGGATTTTTACGAGTTTTTATGGGATTTACATTTGGCCGAACCCTAGTTCAATATTGCAATTGAAGGCGATTTTTGTTGTTTTTATGTTGTTATGTATTATTGTAGATTGATGCTAGTTAACGTCGATTTTGCAAGAAAGCTTGATTTTGATTTATGTTCATAGGTTACTAATAATAGTAACTTTATTTGCATGAATTGATGATTGGATGATGTATGAATGTTATGGATGTGTTTGTGATGATGATTAGATGCTAAGTTGATGTTATGAACAATTGAAAATCAAGAAGATGTGTTATAGTTCATACATTGCTAAAAATAGTAACTTTTGGTGTTGAATGTTGATGAATCATGATGATTAAGTGTTGTTGATCATGTTTAGATGTGGTCATGGACTTGAATTGGTATATAATTGATGAATTCATGAATGTAGTGTGAGTTTGATGATTTGGGATGAACTTTCCCAAAAGGGAAACTTTATTGTGCAAATCCTTGAATTGGATGATTTGAGCATGTTTGGGATATTAGGCCATGCTAGTGTGTTCATGGATGGTTTCTAAGGTGATTAAATGTGTTGTTTAGGTTATATGAATGTTGATTTGTTTGTTACCTGTTTTGGCCTGTTGTGATTCGCATGACTTGTATGACAATGGTTGTATGATGATCTAGGTAGTACATGTGGTTAATGATGTGCTATATGTAATCAAGTTGTATGTTGATCATGTATGATACTGTTGTGTTAGTATTAACGAATTATCACCTATAATGTCACCAACGGTCAAACGGGTCAACTGGGTCAAATGTGTCTTGTCTTTCTAAAACCTTGAGTTCCTTGGTTTGTAGAACACTTAGGGTTTCATGTTGATTTTGTGTACACGTGCTTATGTACTCTTGTATTCTAGGTGACCTTTGAAGGTTGTCTTTCCCTCTTCTTTCAAGTTAAGCTCTAAGTTAATTCTTGCGCGTATCAGGTGAGTTCTTGCCCCACTCATTTTACATCATCTCTTTTGGGGGAGATAGCATACTGTTGATCACAAACGCTTTTATATATGAGTGTGTATAATATTGATATAGTGCTGTTTACCATGGAAAGTCCTCACACTTTCGGATTGTTATATTGAATAGCGGGGAAATCTTGGGTAGTACTACTGGGTCTGACGAGCCCCACCTGTGCGACTCGAGGTCAAACGGGTGCAATTTTGTCCTAACACATATTCGTCACGACCTGGTAAGTCGTGACGGGAGGCAACAAACGTAACACAGTCAGCTTCGATCGCGAAATCACTATGATTAATATTTTTATGTTAATAGACTAGCTATCTATTGCAATACACTACTTATGCTCTGGAAACTGTTGATTGGTTTATATTTTAACGCAAACTCTTGAACTCACCAACCATGTGTTGACTTGTTTAGTATGCTATTCTCAGGTTAAGGTTGCCAGTTGCCTAGGAGCACGCACACCAGCATCGTTGAGTTGTCTACATTGTTTGTTTACACATTTGGGTTTATTTTTCTATTAAACATTTGTGTTTGGGGCGCGTATGTTTTGCGCATTCTCTTTACATACTACTTGTTTGAGTTTTCTAGTTTTAAAAACGCTTCCGCAGTATTTTAAACGTTAACTCTGGTTTTGTTGTTTAATCATATAGAGTCGTTCTTGGTAACTAATGACTGAGATCCTGGTATGTCACGCGCCTCGCGGTAAAACCCCGCTCGCGGATTTTGAGGGTGTGACAGATTGGTATCAGAGCCATTGGTTATAGGGAACTAGGTTGCATACACACACTAGACTATAACCGCACAGTTGTTAGTTACTTATCGCTTACTCTCCTTACTGTATACTCATTGGCATACGCAACACGTACTTCGCAGCATGGCATCGTCGTCCAGGAATTTAGGCAAGAGACCTGCACGATCTGAGTCACCTCCTACTCTCTCCGTACCTGATAGGGGATTTAACTGGCCTCGACATCCTTATCCTCCTAGCGAGATAGACTGGGATCAGCCTTTCATACCTCCTGAGCTCGATCCTCCGCGTAACTGGGATTTCTACCCCACTTACATAAACCGTATGGCTTATAGAGCGCGTACCACCAGTAGCACCTACACGACCTAGGACTAGGTCATCAACCGCCTCTACTTTGCCTACACTTCCTACCTTGAGCATCCCTCTGGAGCAGGCATTTGCAGCTTTGGTAGCCACACTGGACACAGAGCGACAGCGATTAGAGGACTCACTGATGAGAACTCTGCATTACGATCTGAGATGCGTCAGCTGCGTTTCCAGGTAGATACGCTTCAGGAGCGACTTTCGATGGCCATTGGTGGACATCATACTCTGGCAGGCAACGTGGTAGCACTTAGTGAGCGCATGGACGCACAGGATCACCATAATATGGAGATCGATAATAGGTTTGCTGAGTTAGAGGCACAGCTAGCAGCACTCCAGATTGCTGAAGCTCCCTGCACCTTTGGTGGACCCTGATGAGGAAGACCCAGAAGAAGAACCCGAGGAAGCCCCCGAAGAAGAACCAGTAGAGATGGATGAGGACAGTGACGGATCTGACGTACTGGACTGATCCTACCTTTTAAATGACTTGGACTATGTAGTGTTTCTTTTCTTTGAAACCTATGTGGGAAGGGTTGTTTCCCACCCAACTGACAAACTTAAATTTTGACATTGATGGAATATTTTGTGACTCAATTGCAATTATTTATCTTTGATTATTATTTCTGTTATAAATGTTGTGGTTGTGGTGAATGCATTATTTCTTATTGTTTACTGTACCTTGATGAGATTAATGTGTTGGATGTTACTCATTATTGTAATTGTGAATTTTAAAGTGAAATATGGACGCACGTGGACGAGGACGTGGGCGTGGTCGTGGACGTGGCGCCGGAGGCCGTGGAGCCGGAGCCATAAACATGACGCCTGCGGAATTGGCGGCATTAATTAATGAACATGTTCAGGCGGCAGTGGCTGCTGCCCAACCGGGACAACCAGCAGGTAAATGATAACAAGAGGTTAAACTGATTATCCTAGTTATTTGTCTAGGATATCTGACTAATTTTGGGTTGTCAAAACAGGACCACCACCATGTACCTACAAGTCCTTCATGGACTGTAAACCCCATACCTACAGCGGGACGGAAGGAGCTGTAGGGCTTGTAAGGTGGTTTTGAGAAGACAGAGTCTGTCTTGCGAAATGCAACTGCCCGCCTGCTGATCAGGTGAAGTATGCCACGGGACATTGGAAGGCGCAGCACTTTCCTGGTGGAATGCCCAGGTACAAATGCTGGGTCAAGCCATGGCCAATGAACTACCTTGGGATGAATTCAAAGAAATCATGACTGAAGAATATTGCCCCCGAATGAAGTGCAGAAACTGGAGATTGAGTTCTGGCAACTCAAAATGCAAGGCTCAGAAATTGAAGCCTACACGACTCGTACTCATGAGTTAGCCACTTTATGCCCAGGGATGGTGAATGAAATGCACAAGAGGGTGGAGCATATATACGGGGATTGGTGCCTGAAATTCAAAGTATGGTAACTGCTTCTAACCCCACTACCATACAACAAGCATCCGAACCCCACAGGCTGACTGACCAGGCAGTTGAGCAAGGTCGGTTACCTAAACGGGGTGCGGTGGCAAGCGTGCCCGACCAGAAACGCAAGTGGGATGGTTCAAGCAACAAGGGATCGTCATCCAGTAGCCAATCTCAACCTCAACAACAGCAGCAAAGTCAGCAACAGCAACGGAAGTTCGATAACACCGAAGCTTCAACCAGGCGCACTCAAATCAAGGACCCGGGGTATGGTGGAAGACTGCCGAAGTGCAACCGGTGTAACTACCACCATGTGGGTCGGTGTGATAACTTCAAGTGTCAACGTTGTGGGAAGATTGGTCATGCAGCCAAAGACTGTCGGGTGAACTGATGAGAAAAGTCACAACAATCACAAGAAACTCCGAAAGGTTGTTTTGAATGCGGAAAAGAAGGCCATTACAAACGCAACTGTCCCCAGCTTAAGAGGAATGGTAATGGTAACAACAACAATGGGAACAACAACAATAATAACAATGGCAACAACAATAACAACAACAATGGTAATGGCAACAACAATGGAGGCAATATAACAATGGAGCCAAAGGAAGAGCCTTCGTCATTGGCTCAGGTGAGGCTCTAAACGACCTACAACAGTAACTGGTAAATTTTCGGTTAATGGTTGTTTTGCTACTGTATTATTCGATACCGGAGCCGATAGAAGTTTCGTGTCCACTAGGTTCTGTAGTCTTTTAAGTGATATGCCCTCAGCCTTAGAATCTAAATACACCGTAGAGTTAGCTGACGGTACACAGATTCACGTAACGCATATTCTTAGAGACTGCAAGATAGAGCTTGCTGGTCATACATTCACCATAGATCTCATGCCTGTTACGTAGGAGATGAAGCTTATGTAGGCATGGATGGCTTTCCGATAAACAAGCAGAAGTCATATGCCACGAGAAGATCATACGGATTCCCCTTGGTGAAGAAGTCCTTACGGTCAGAGGTGATAGGAGTGGTGCGGTGATAGGCATCATCTCGTTTATGAAGGCACAAAAGTTGTTACGAAAGGGTCGACTAGCCATATTGGCACTCGTCACAGATAAACAGACTGAGGAAAAGAAGATAGAGGATATCCCCGTAGTTCGTGAGTTTCTCGAGGTGTTTCCGGAAGACCTTCCTGGATTACCGCCTCATCGTCAAGTTGAATTCCAGATTGAGTTGACTCCAGGAGCCGCTCCAATTGCGAGAGCACCGTACCGATTAGCTCCGAACGAACTGCAGGAATTATCCGCTCAACTACAAGAGTTGTTGGATAAAGGGTTCATCCGACCGAGTTCGTCGCCCTGGGGAGCGCCAGTTCTATTTGTGAAGAAGAAGGATGGTACATTTCGAATGTGCATTGACTATAGGGAACTGAACAAGGTTACTATCAAGAATAGATATCCCTTACCTCGTATCGATGATTTGTTTGATCAACTGCAAGGATCAAGCTATTACTCTAAGATTGATCTGAGGTCTGGGTATCATCAGCTGAGAGTTCGAGAAGAGGACATCTCGAAGACTGCTTTCCGTACACGATATGGTCACTATGAATTTTTGGTCATGCCATTTGGGTTGACGAATGCACCAGCAGTATTCATGGACCTCATGAATCGCGTGTGCAAACCCTATCTTGATCAGTTTGTTATCGTCTTTATTGATGACATACTGATATACTCAAGGACCGAGGAAGAACATGAGAAGCACTTACGTTTAATCTTGGAATTACTTAGAAAGGAACAACTGTACGCAAAGTTTTCTAAGTGTGATTTCTGGATACGTGAGGTACAATTCTTGGGTCATATTGTCAACGAGAAGGGAATACATGTTGATCCTGCTAAGATTGAAGCGATAAAGAATTGGTCTGTTCCTAAGACACCGAGTGAGATACGACAATTCCTTGGATTAGCGGGATATTATCGACGATTCATTGAAGGATTCTCTAAGATTGCACAACCTCTCACAGCCTTGACTCACAAAGGAACGACGTACAAATGGGGTGAGAGTCAGGAATCTGCTTTTCAGTTGCTGAAACATAAATTGTGTAGCGCACCAATATTAGCGTTACCGGATGGTAGTGATGACTTCGTAGTCTACTGCGACGCTTCTATTCAAGGACTTGGATGCGTCCTGATGCAGCGGGATAAAGTGATAGCTTACGCCTCTAGACAATTGAAGATTCATGAGAAGAACTATACCACCCATGACTTGGAACTGGGTGCGGTAGTTTTTGCCTTAAAGATCTGGAGACATTACTTGTACGGTACCAAATGCACCATCTACACCGATCACAAGAGTCTTCAGCACATCTTTGAGCAAAAGGAGTTGAACATGAGGCAAAGACGCTGGGTGGAATTGTTAAACGACTATGATTGTGCTATTAAGTACCACCCGGGGAAAGCAAATGTAGTTGCTGATGCGTTGAGTAGAAAAGAGACTGCTAAACCTCGACGTGTGCGAGCTCTGCAACTAACGATTAGTACGCAATTACCTGAACAAATCCGTGAGGCTCAAACAGAAGCTTTGAAAGTAGAAAACATTGGGTCTGAATCGTTAAGGGGTATGGAAAAACAATTGGAAGTAAAAGCGGATGGAATCGTTACTTCATGGATAGACTATGGGTACCTCTACACGGAAATCTGAGAGACTTGGTCATGAGTGAGGCTCACAAGTCCAAGTATTCTATACATCCTGATCTGACAAGATGTACCACGATTTGAAGGCGCACTATTGGTGGCCTAACATGAAAGCAGATGTAGCTACTTATGTGAGTAAGTGTCTGACCTGCTCGAAGGTTAAAGTGGAGTATCAGAAACCATCTGGTCTACTACAACAACCCGAGATCCCTATGTGGAAGTGGGATCAAATATCAATGGATTTTATTACTAAGTTACCTCGCACTTCTACGGGTTGTGATACAATATGGGTTATCGTGGATCGATTACAAAATCTGCTCATTTCCTAGCGATAAAGGAAACAGATAAGATGGAGAAGTTAACCCGACTTTATCTGAAGGAGATCGTTTCGAGGCATGGAGTACCAATCTCAATTATTTCTGATCGCGATTCTCGTTTCACATCACACTTCTGGCAGTCGTTGCAGAAAGCTTTAGGTACGCGATTGGATATGAGTACTGCTTATCATCCACAGACTGATGGTCAAAGCGAGCGTACTATACAGACTTTGGAGGACATGTTACGTGCTTGTGTGATTGACTTCGGGAATAACTGGGAAGTTCACCTACCATTGGTGGAATTTTCTTACAACAACAGTTATCACACTAGCAAAGGCAGCACCATTTGAAGCTTTATATGGGAGAAAGTGTAGATCGCCAGTTTGCTGGGCTGAAATTGGTGATAGTCAATTAACGGGTCCCGAGTTAGTACACGAGACAACTGAGAAGATTGTTCAGATAAGAAACCGCATGGCCGCAGCGCGAGACAGACAGAAAAGCTATGCTGACAAACGACGAAAACCTTTGGAATTTCAGACAGGTGACAAGTTTTATTAAAAGTCTCACCATGGAAAGGCGTAGTTCGGTTTGGTAAGCGAGGAAAGCTAAATCCGAGATACGTTGGACCATTTGAGATAGTGGAAAGAATTGGTCCAGTGGCTTATCGACTAGCCTTACCTGATTCATTGAGTGGAATCCATGATGTATTCCATGTTTCAAACCTAAAGAAATGTTTAACGGATGAAACGATGGTCGTACCACTGGAAGAAGTTCAAGTAGATGAACAACTACGCTTCATTGAGGAACCGGTCGAGGTGATGGATCGTGAGGTGAAAACGCTTAAGCAAAGCAAGATACCCATCGTCAAAGTTCGTTGGAACTCGAGACGTGGACCAGAATTCACGTGGGAACGTGAAGATCAAATGAAGCTTAAGTATCCTCAGCTATTTGAAAGGACTGCCAGCCGGCGAAGGTATTGATTAAATTTCGGGACGAAATTTCTTCAACATGGGGATGATGTGACAACTCATCCAAACTCACACGATTTCGATTTCCTTGTGCCAATGCAGTAGACCAGTGATGGACACTCACCATGTAACGCAATTTTCGGGACGAAAATTCTTTCAACATGGGGATAATGTGACATCCGGTAATTTTCCGTTACCAAACTCCGTTTGTTCCGTTAAGTCTTGCATACACGTGTCGGGAGCACACACTAGTTGTCGTTGAACGTTGGTGACTTAACAATAATCAGTAATGTTAAATTGATGATAATAAGTTAACAATGTGATTATTAAGTTATGCTTATGTGATTTAAATGTTAACTGTAATTTTATCGCGTAACGTGAAAACGTGCATTTTTTCGTGTGTTTTGTGATAAATGGAATTATGCATGATGTTATTTGTGATAATAATAATTGTTTTAGTAGTTAAAAACTATTTAAAACTATTCAAAAAGCTAATCTTTATAAAATACAAATTAAAGGGTTAAAAGGTAATTATGATTAATAAAATTTAATCAAAACCAAAATCCCAACCCTACCTAACCACCTACGGCCGCGACTTCTCCCCTCTCCCTCTCCCTTTGCGATTTCGGCCAAGAACACCAACAAAGCCACGGATTATCGATTTCAAGCATCACAACAAGTTAGAATCATCAATTGCAAGCCATTACACGTTTAAAGGTTAGATTTTTGTATGTTTTGATGATTGTTCATGATTGGCCGAAGTTCCATGCGATTTGCAATTGATGGTCGATTACATGTTGTTTGTTGATGTTAATGTGTTTGTTAGATAGATTACATGTTAATTAACGTCAAGTATGCAATAAAGGTTGGATTTTTACGAGTTTTTATGGATTTACATTAGGCCGAAACCCTAGTTCGAATATTGCAATTGAAGGTCGATTTTTGGTTGTTTGTTGATGTTGTTATGTTAGTTATGTTAGATTGATGCTAGTTAACGTCGATTTTGCAAGAAAGCTATGATTTTGATTTATGGTTCATAGGTTACTAATAATAGTAACTTTATTTTGCATGAATTGATGATTGATGATGTATGAATGTTATGGATGTGTTTGTGATGATGATTAGATGCTAAGTTGATGTTGAACAATTGAAATCAAGAAGATGTGTTATAGTTCATACATTGCTAAAAATAGTAACTTTTGGTGTTGAATGTTGATGAATCATGATGATTAAGTGTTGTTGATCATGTTTAGATGTTGTCATGGACTTGAATTGGTATATAATTGATGAATTCATGAATGTAGTGTGAGTTTGATGAATTTGGGATGAACTTTCCCAAAAGGGAAACTTTAATTGTGCAAATCCTTGAATTGGATGATTTGAGCATGTTTGGGATATTAGGATCATGCTAGTGTGTTCATGGATGGTTTCTAAGGTGATTAAATGTGTTGTTTAGGTTTATGAATGTTGATTTGGTTTGTTACCTGTTTTGGCCTGTTGTGATTCGCATGACTTGTATGACTTGGTTGTATGATGATCTAGGTAGTACATGTGGTTAATGATGTGCTATATGTAATCAAGTTGTATGTTGATCATGTATGACATACTGTTGTGTTAGTATTAACGAATTATCACCTATAATGTCACCAACGGGTCAAACGGGTCAACTGGGTCAAATGTGTCTTGTCTTTCTAAAACCTTGAGTTCTTGGTTTGTAGAGCACTTAGGGTTTCATGTTGATTTGTGTACACGTACTTATGTACTCTTGTGTTCTAGGTGACCTTTGAAGGTTGTCTTTCCCTCTTTCTTTCAAGTTAAGCTCTAAGTTAATTCTTGCGCGTATCAGGTGAGTTCTTGCCCCACTCATTTTACATAATCTCTTTTGGGGGAGATAGCATACTGTTGATCACAAACGCTTTTATATATGAGTGTGTATAATATTGATATAGTGCTGTTTACCATGGAAAGTCCTCACACTTTCGGATTGTTAATATTGAATAGCGGGGAAATTTTGGGTAGTACTACTGGGTCTGACGAGCCCCACTGTGCGACTCGAGGTCAAACGGGTGCAATTTTGTCCTAACACATATTCGTCACGACCTGGTAAGTCGTGACGGGAGGCAACAAACGTAACACAGTCAGCTTCGATCGCGAAATCACTATGATTAATATTTTTATGTTAATAGACTAGCTATCTATTGCAATACACTACTTATGCTCTGGAAACTGTTGATTGGTTTATATTTTAACGCAAACTCTTGAACTCACCAACCATGTGTTGACTTGTTTAGTATGCTATTCTCAGGTTAAGGTTGCCAGTTGCCTAGGAGCACGCACACCAGCATCGTTGAGTTGTCTACATTGTTTGTTTACACATTTGGGTTATTTTTCTATTAAACATTTGTGTTTGGGGCGCGTATGTTTTGCGCATTCTCTTTACATACTACTTGTTTTGGGTTTTCTAGTTTTAAAAACGCTTCCGCAGTATTTTAAACGTTAACTCTGGTTTTGTTTAATCATATAGAGTCGTTCTTGGTAACTAATGACTGAGATCCTGGTATGTCACGCGCCTCGCGGTAAAACCCCGCTCGCGGATTTTGAGGGTGTGACAGATTGGTATCAGAGCCATTGGTTATAGGGAACTAGGTTGCATACACACACTAGACTATAACCGCACAGTTGTTAGTTACTTATCGCTTACTCTCCTTACTGTATACTCATTGGCATACGCAACACGTACTTCGCAGCATGGCATCGTCGTCCAGAATTTAGGCAAGAGACCTGCACGATCTGAGTCACCTCCTACTTCTCCCGTACCGGATAGGGGATTTAACTGGCCTCGACATCCTTATCCTCCTAGCGAGATAGACTGGGATCAGCCTTTCATACCTCCTGAGCTCGATCCTCCGCGTAACTGGGATTTCTACCCCTTACATAAACCGTATGGCTTATAGAGAGCGCGTACCACCAGTAGCACCTACACGACCTAGGACTAGGTCATCAACCGCCTCTACTTTGCCTACACTTCCTACCTTGAGCATCCCTCTGGAGCAGGCATTTGCAGCCCTAGTAGCCACACTGGACACAGAGCGACAGCGGATTAGAGGACTCACTGATGAGAACTCTGCATTACGATCTGAGATGCGTCAGCTGCGTTTCCAGGTAGATACGCTTCAGGAGCGACTTTCGATGGCCATTGGTGGACATCATACTCTGGCAGGCAACGTGGTAGCACTTAGTGAGCGCATGGACGCACAGGATCACCATAATATGGAGATCGATAATAGGTTTGCTGATTAGAGGCACAGCTAGCAGCACTCCAGATTGCTGAAGCTCCTGCACCTTTGGTGGACCCTGATGAGGAAGACCCAGAAGAAGAACCCGAGGAAGCCCCCGAAGAAGAACCAGTAGAGATGGATGAGGACAGTGACGGATCTGACGTACTGGACTGATCCTACCTTTTAAATGACTTGGACTATGTAGTGTTTCTTTTCTTTGAAACCTATGTGGGAAGGGTTGTTTCCCACCCAACTGACAAACTTAAATTTTGACATTGATGGAATATTTTGTGACTCAATTGCAAATTATTTATCTTTGATTATTATTTCTGTTATAAATGTTGTGGTTGTGGTGAATGCATTATTTCTTATTGTTTACTGTACCTTGATGAGATTAATGTGTTGGATGTTACTCATTATTGTAATTGTGAATTTTAAAGTGAAATATGGACGCACGTGGACGAGGACGTGGGCGTGGTCGTGGACGTGGCGCCGGAGGCCGTGGAGCCGGAGCCATAAACATGACGCCTGCGGAATTGGCGGCATTAATTAATGAACATGTTCAGGCGGCAGTGGCTGCTGCCCAACCGGGACAACCAGCAGGTAAATGATAACAAGAGGTTAAACTGATTATCCTAGTTATTTGTCTAGGATATCTGACTAATGTTTGGGTTGTCAAAACAGGACCACCACCATGTACCTACAAGTCCTTCATGGACTGTAAACCCATACCTACAGCGGGACGGAAGGAGCTGTAGGGCTTGTAAGGTGGTTTGAGAAGACAGAGTCTGTCTTCGCGAAATGCAACTGCCCGCCTGCTGATCAGGTGAAGTATGCCACCGGGACATTGGAAGGCGCAGCACTTTCCTGGTGGAATGCCAGGTACAAATGCTGGGTCAAGCCATGGCCAATGAACTACCTTGGGATGAATTCAAGAAATCATGACTGAAGAATATTGCCCCCGGAATGAAGTGCAGAAACTGGAGATTGAGTTCTGGCAACTCAAAATGCAAGGCTCAGAAATTGAAGCCTACACGACTCGTACTCATGAGTTAGCCACTTTATGCCCAGGGATGGTGAATGAAATGCACAAGAGGGTGGAGCATTATATACGGGGATTGGTGCCTGAAATTCAAAGTATGGTAACTGCTTCTAACCCCACTACCATACAACAAGCTATCCGAACAGCCCACAGGCTGACTGACCAGGCAGTTGAGCAAGGTCGGTTACCTAAACGGGGTGCGGTGGCAAGCGTGCCCGACCAGAAACGCAAGTGGGATGGTTCAAGCAACAAGGGATCGTCATCCAGTAGCCAATCTCAACCTCAACAACAGCAGCAAAGTCAGCAACAGCAACGGAAGTTCGATAACAACCGAAGCTTCAACCAGGCGCACTCAAATCAAGGACCCGGGGGGTATGGTGGAAGACTGCCGAAGTGCAACCGGTGTAACTACCACCATGTGGGTCGGTGTGATAACTTCAAGTGTCAACGTTGTGGGAAGATTGGTCATGCAGCCAAAGACTGTCGGGGTGAACTGATGAGAAGCCACAACAATCACAAGAAACTCCGAAAGGTTGTTTTGAGTGCGGAAAAGAAGGCCATTACAAACGCAACTGTCCCCAGCTTAAGAGGAATGGTAATGGTAACAACAACAATGGGAACAACAACAATAATAACAATGGCAACAACAATAACAACAACAATGGTAATGGCAACAACAATGGAGGCAATAAAACAATGGAGCCAAAGGAAGAGCCTTCGTCATTGGCTCAGGTGAGGCTCTAAACGACCCTACAACAGTAACTGGTAAATTTTCGGTTAATGGTTGTTTTGCTACTGTATTATTCGATACCGGAGCCGATAGAAGTTTCGTGTCCACTAGGTTCTGTAGTCTTTTAAGTGATATGCCCTCAGCCTTAGAATCTAAATACACCGTAGAGTTAGCTGACGGTACACAGATTCACGTAACGCATATTCTTAGAGACTGCAAGATAGAGCTTGCTGGTCATACATTCACCATAGATCTCATGCCTGTTACGTTAGGAAGTTTTGATGTGGTAGTAGGCATGGATTGGCTTTCCGATAAACAAGCAGAAGTCATATGCCACGAGAAGATCATACGGATTCCCATGGTGAAGAAGTCCTTACGGTCAGAGGTGATAGGAGTGGTGCGGTGATAGGCATCATCTCGTTTATGAAGGCACAAAAGTTGTACGAAAGGGTCGACTAGGCATATTGGCACTCGTCACAGATAAACAGACTGAGGAAAAGAAGATAGAGGATATCCCCGTAGTTCGTGAGTTTCTCGAGGTGTTTCCGGAAGACCTTCCTGGATTACCGCCTCATCGTCAAGTTGAATTCCAGATTGAGTTGACTCCAGGAGCCGCTCCAATTGCGAGAGCACCGTACCGGTTAGCTCCGAACGAACTGCAGGAATTATCCGCTCAACTACAAGAGTTGTTGGATAAAGGGTTCATCCGACCGAGTTCGTCGCCCTGGGGAGCGCCAGTTCTATTTGTGAAGAAGAAGGATGGTACATTTCGAATGTGCATTGACTATAGGGAACTGAACAAGGTTACTATCAAGAATAGATATCCCTTACCTCGTATCGATGATTTGTTTGATCAACTGCAAGGATCAAGCTATTACTCTAAGATTGATCTGAGGTCTGGGTATCATCAGCTGAGAGTTCGAGAAGAGGACATCTCGAAGACTGCTTTCCGTACACGATATGGTCACTATGAATTTTTGGTCATGCCATTTGGGTTGACGAATGCACCAGCAGTATTCATGGACCTCATGAATCGCGTGTGCAAACCCTATCTTGATCAGTTTGTTATCGTCTTTATTGATGACATACTGATATACTCAAGGACCGAGGAAGAACATGAGAAGCACTTACGTTTAATCTTGGAATTACTTAGAAGGAACAACTGTACGCAAAGTTTTCTAAGTGTGATTTCTGGATACGTGAGGTACAATTCTTGGGTCATATTGTCAACGAGAAGGGAATACATGTTGATCCTGCTAAGATTGAAGCGATAAAGAATTGGTCTGTTCCTAAGACACCGAGTGAGATACGACAATTCCTTGGATTAGCGGGATATTATCGACGATTCATTGAAGGATTCTCTAAGATTGCACAACCTCTCACAGCCTTGACTCACAAGGGAACGACGTACAAATGGGGTGAGAGTCAGGAATCTGCTTTTCAGTTGCTGAAACATAAATTGTGTAGCGCACCAATATTAGCGTTACCGGATGGTAGTGATGACTTCGTAGTCTACTGCGACGCTTCTATTCAAGGACTTGGATGCGTCCTGATGCAGCGGGATAAAGTGATAGCTTACGCCTCTAGACAATTGAAGATTCATGAGAAGAACTATACCACCCATGACTTGGAACTGGGTGCGGTAGTTTTTGCCTTAAAGATCTGGAGACATTACTTGTACGGTACCAAATGCACCATCTACACCGATCACAAGAGTCTTCAGCACATCTTTGAGCAAAAGGAGTTGAACATGAGGCAAAGACGCTGGGTGGAATTGTTAAACGACTATGATTGTGCTATTAAGTACCACCCGGGGAAAGCAAATGTAGTTGCTGATGCGTTGAGTAGAAAAGAGACTGCTAAACCTCGACGTGTGCGAGCTCTGCAACTAACGATTAGTACGCAATTACCTGAACAAATCCGAGAGGCTCAAACAGAAGCTTTGAAATAGAAAACATGGGTCTGAATCGTTAAGGGGTATGGAAAAACAATTGGAAGTAAAAGCGGATGGAATTCGTTACTTCATGGATAGACTATGGGTACCTCTACACGGAAATCTGAGAGACTTGGTCATGAGTGAGGCTCACAAGTCCAAGTATTCTATACATCCTGGATCTGACAAGATGTACCACGATTTGAAGGCGCACTATTGGTGGCCTAACATGAAAGCAGATGTAGCTACTTATGTGAGTAAGTGTCTGACCTGCTCGAAGGTTAAAGTGGAGTATCAGAAACCATCTGGTCTACTACAACAACCCGAGATCCCTATGTGGAAGTGGGATCAATATCAATGGATTTTATTACTAAGTTACCTCGCACTTCTACGGGTTGTGATACAATATGGGTTATCGTGGATCGATTAACAAAATCTGCTCATTTCCTAGCGATAAAGGAAACAGATAAGATGGAGAAGTTAACCCGACTTTATCTGAAGGAGATCGTTTCGAGGCATGGAGTACCATCTCAATTATTTCTGATCGCGATTCTCGTTTCACATCACACTTCTGGCAGTCGTTGCAGAAAGCTTTAGGTACGCGATTGGATATGAGTACTGCTTATCATCCACAGACTGATGGTCAAAGCGAGCGTACTATACAGACTTTGGAGGACATGTTACGTGCTTGTGTGATTGACTTCGGGAATAACTGGGAAGTTCACCTACCATTGGTGGAATTTTCTTACAACAACAGTTATCACACTAGTATAAAGGCAGCACCTTTGAAGCTTTATATGGGAGAAAGTGTAGATCGCCAGTTTGCTGGGCTGAAATTGGTGATAGTCAATTAACGGGTCCTGAGTTAGTACACGAGACAACTGAGAAGATTGTTCAGATAAGAAACCGCATGGCCGCAGCGCGAGACAGACAGAAAAGCTATGCTGACAAACGACGAAAACCTTGGAATTTCAGACAGGTGACAAAGTTTTATTAAAAGTCTCACCATGGAAAGGCGTAGTTCGGTTTGGTAAGCGAGGAAAGCTAAATCCGAGATACGTTGGACCATTTGAGATAGTGGAAAGAATTGGTCCAGTGGCTTATCGACTAGCCTTACCTGATTCATTGAGTGGAATCCATGATGTATTCCATGTTTCAAATCTAAAGAAATGTTTAACGGATGAAACGATGGTCGTACCACTGGAAGAAGTTCAAGTAGATGAACAACTACGCTTCATTGAGGAACCGTCGAGGTGATGGATCGTGAGGTGAAAACGCTTAAGCAAAGCAAGATACCCATCGTCAAAGTTCGTTGGAACTCGAGACGTGGACCAGAATTCACGTGGGAACGTGAAGACCAAATGAAGCTTAAGTATCCTCAGCTATTCGAAAGGACGATGCCAGCCGGCGAAGGTTTGATTAAATTTCGGGACGAAATTTCTTTCAACATGGGGATGATGTGACAACTCATCCAAAACTCACACGATTTCGATTTCCTTGTGCCAATGCAGTAGACCAGTGATGGAACACTCACCATGTAACGCAATTTTCGGGACGAAAATTCTTTCAACATGGGGATAATGTGACATCCGGTAATTTTCCGTTACCAAACTCCGTTTGTTCCGTTAAGTCTTGCATACACGTGTCGGGAGCACACACTAGTTGTCGTTGAACGTTGGTGACTTAACAATAATCAGTAATGTTAATTGATGATAATTAAGTTAACAATGTGATTATTAAGTTATGCTTATGTGATTTAAATGTTAACTGTAATTTTATCGCGTAACGTGAAAACGTGCATTTTATTTCGTGTGTTTTGTGATAAATGGGAATTATGCATGATTGTTATTTGTGATTTAATAATTGTGTTTAGTAGTTAAAAACTATTTAAAAACTATTCAAAAAGCCTAATCTTTATAAAATACAAATTATAAGGGTTAAAGGGTAATTATCATTAATAAAAAAAAATCAAAACCAAACTCCCAAACCTAACCACCTACGGCCGCGACTTCACCCCCTCTCCCTCTCCCTTTTCGATTTCGGCCAAGAACAACAAAGCCACGGATTTGATCGATTTCAAGCATCACAACAAGTTAGAATCATCAATTGCAAGCCATTACACGTTTAAAGGTTAGATTTTTGTATGATTTGATGATGTTCATGATTGGCCGAAAGTTCCATGCGAATTTGCAATTGATGGTCTTGACATGTTGTTTGTTGATGTTAATGTGTTTGTTAGATAGATTACATGTTAATTAACGTCAAGTATGCAATAAAGGTTGGATTTTTACGAGTTTTTATGGGATTTACATTAAGGCCGAAACCCTAGTTCGAATATTGCAATTGAGGTCGATTTTTGTTGTTTGTTGATGTTTTATTTAGTTAGTTAGATTGTATGCTAGTTAACGTCGATTTGCAAGAAAGCTTCGATTTTGATTTATGGTTCATAGGTTACTAATAATAGTAACTTTATTTTGCATGAATTGATGATTGGATGATGTATGAATGTTATGGATGTGTTTGTGATGATGATTAGATGCTAAGTTGATGTATGAACAATTGAAAATCAAGAAGATGTGTTATAGTTCATACATTGCTAAAAATAGTAACTTTTGGTGTTGAATGTTGATGAATCATGATGATTAAGTGTTGTTGATCATGTTTAGATGTGTCATGGACTTGAATTGGTATATAATTGATGAATTCATGAATGTAGTGTGAGTTTGATGAATTTGGGATGAACTTTCCCAAAAGGGAAACTTTAATTGTGCAAATCCTTGAATTGGATGATTTGAGCATGTTTGGGATATTAGGATCATGCTAGTGTGTTCATGGATGGTTTCTAAGGTGATTAAATGTGTTGTTTAGGTTATATGAATGTTGATTTGGTTTGTTACCTGTTTTGGCCTGTTGTGATTCGCATGACTTGTATGACAATTGGTTGTATGATGATCTAGGTAGTACATGTGGTTAATGATGTGCTATATGTAATCAAGTTGTATGTGATCATGTATGATACTGTTGTGTTAGTATTAACGAATTATCACCTATAATGTCACCAACGGGTCAAACGGGTCAACTGGGTCAAATGTGTCTTGTCTTTCTAAACCTTGAGTTCTTTGGTTTGTAGAGCACTTAGGGTTTCATGTTGATTTTGTGTACACGTACTTATGTACTCTTGTGTTCTAGGTGACCTTTGAAGGTTGTCTTTCCCTCTTTCTTTCAAGTTAAGCTCTAAGTTAATTCTTGCGCGTATCAGGTGAGTTCTTGCCCCACTCATTTTACATAATCTCTTTTGGGGGAGATAGCATACTGTTGATCACAACGCTTTTATATATGAGTGTGTATAATATTGATATAGTGCTGTTTACCATGGAAAGTCCTCACACTTTCGGATTGTTAATATTGAATAGCGGGGAAATCTTGGGTAGTACTACTGGGTCTGACGAGCCCCACCTGTGCGACTCGAGGTCAAACGGGTGCAATTTTGTCCTAACACATATTCGTCACGACCTGGTAAGTCGTGACGGGAGGCAACAAACGTAACACAGTCAGCTTCGATCGCGAAATCACTATGATTAATATTTTTATGTTAATAGACTAGCTATCTATTGCAATACACTACTTATGCTCTGGAAACTGTTGATTGGTTTATATTTTAACGCAAACTCTTGAACTCACCAACCATGTGTTGACTTGTTTAGTATGCTATTCTCAGGTTAAGGTTGCCAGTTGCCTAGGAGCACGCACACCAGCATCGTTGAGTTGTCTACATTGTTTGTTTACACATTGGGTTTATTTTCTATTAAACATTTGTTTTGGGGCGCGTATGTTTTGCGCATTCTCTTTACATACTACTTGTTTTGAGTTTTCTAGTTTTAAAAACGCTTCCGCAGTATTTTAAACGTTAACTCTGGTTTTGTTTATTAATCATATAGAGTCGTTCTTGGTAACTAATGACTGAGATCCTGGTATGTCACGCGCCTCGCGGTAAAACCCCGCTCGCGGATTTTGAGGGTGTGAA
>CM046437.1:639215-832509 GCA_025506505.1 Flaveria sonorensis | reverse complement strand
TTTCTTGTGCCAATGCAGTAGACCAGTGATGGAACACTCAACATGTAACGCAATTTTCGGGACGAAAATCTTTCAACATGGGGATAATGTGACATCCGGTAATTTTCCGTTACCAACTCCGTTTGTTCCGTTAAGTCTTGCATACACGTGTCGGGAGCACACACTAGTTGTTGTTGAACGTTGGTGACTTAACAGTAATCAGTAATGTTAAATTGATGATAACTAAGTTAACAATGTGATTATTAAGTTATGCTTATGTGATTTAGATGTTAACTGTAATTTTATCGCGTAAGTGAAAACGTGCATATTTATTTGTGTTTTGTGATAAAGGGAATTATGCTGATTGTTATTTGTGATTAATAATAATTGTGTTTAGTAGTTTAAAAACTATTTAAAAACTATTCAAAAAGCCTAATCTTTATAAATACAAATATAAGGGTTAAAAGGGTAATTATCATTAATAAATTTAATCAAAAACCAAAATCCCAAACCCTAACCACCTACGGCCGCGACTTCATCCCCTCTCCCTCTCCTTTGCGATTTCGCCAAGAACACAACAACAAAGCCACGGATTTGATCGATTTCAAGCATCACAACAAGTTAGAATCATCAATTGCAAGCCATTACACGTTTAAAGGTTAGATTTTGTATGATTTGATGATGTTCATGATTGGCGAAAGTTCCATGCGAATTTTGCAATGATGGTCGATTACATGTTGTTTGTTGATGTTAATGTGTTTGTTAGATAGATTACATGTTAATTAACGTCAAGTATGCAATAAAGGTTGGATTTTTACGAGTTTTTATGGGATTACATTAGGCCGAAACCCAAGTTCGAATATTGCAATTGAAGGTCGATTGTTGGTGTTTGTTGATGTTGATGTTAGTTATGTATATGATGCTAGTTAACGTCGATTTGCAAGAAAGCTAGATTTGATATGGTTCATAGGTTACTAATAATAGTAACTTTATTTGCATGAATTGATGATTGGATGATGTATGAATGTTATGGATGTGTTTGTGATGATGATTAGATGCTAAGTGATTTATGAACAATTGAAAATCAAGAAGATGTGTTATAGTTCATACATTGCTAAAAATAGTAACTTTTGGTGTGAATGTTGATGAATCATGATGATTAAGTGTTGTTGATCATGTTAGATGTTGTCATGGACTTGAAATGGTATATAATTGATGAATTCATGAATGTAGTGTGAGTTTGATGAATTTGGGATGAACTTTCCCAAAAGGGAAACTTTAATTGTGCAAATCCTTGAATTGGATGATTTGAGCATGTTTGGGATATTAGGATCATGCTAGTGTGTTCATGGATGGTTCTAAGGTGATTAAATGTGTTGTTTAGGTTATATGAATGTTGATTGGGTTGTTACTGTTTTGCCTGTTGTGATTCGCATGATGTATGACAATTGGTTGTATGATGATCTAGGTAGTACATGTGGTTAATGATGTGCTATATGTAATCAAGTTGTATGTTGATCATGTATGACTACTGTTGTGTTAGTATTAACGAATTATCACCTATAATGTCACCAACGGGTCAAAGGGTCAACTGGGTCAAATGTGTCTTGTCTTTCTAAAACCTTGAGTTCCTTGGTTTGTAGAGCACTTAGGGTTCATGTTGATTTTGTGTACACGTACTTATGTACTCTTGTATTCTAGGTGACCTTTGAAGGTTGTCTTTCCCTCTTTCTTTCAAGTTAAGCTCTAAGTTAATTCTTGCGCGTATCAGGTGAGTTCTTGCCCCACTCATTTACATCATCTCTTTTGGGGGAGATAGCATACTGTTGATCAAAACGCTTTTATTATGAGTGTGTATAATATTGATATAGTGTGTTTTACCATGGAAAGTCCTCACACTTTCGGATTGTTAATATTGAATAGCGGGGAAATCTTGGGTAGTACTACTGGGTCTGACGAGCCCCACCTGTGCGACTCGAGGTCAAACGGGTGCAATTTTGTCCTAACACATATTCGTCACGACCTGGTAAGTCGTGACGGGAGGCAACAAACGTAACACAGTCAGCTTCGATCGCGAAATCACTATGATTAATATTTTATGTTAATAGACTAGCTATCTATTGCAATACACTACTTATGCTCTGGAAACTGTTGATTGGTTTATATTTTAACGCAAACTCTTGAACTCACCAACCATGTGTTGACTTGTTTAGTATGCTATTCTCAGGTTAAGGTTGCCAGTTGCCTAGGAGCACGCACACCAGCATCGTTGAGTTGTCTACATTGTTGTTACACATTTGGGTTTTTATTTTTATTAAACATTTGTGTTTGGGGCGCGTATGTTTTGCGCATTCTCTTTACATATACTTGTTTGAGTTTTCTAGTTTTAAAACGCTTCCGCAGTATTTTAAACGTTAACTCTGGTTTGTTTATTAATCATATAGAGTCGTTCTTGGTAACTAATGACTGAGATCCTGGTATGTCACGCGCCTCGCGGAAAAACCCGCTCGCGGATTTTGAGGGTGTGACAGATTGGTATCAGAGCCATTGGTTATAGGGAACTAGGTTGCATACACACACTAGACTATAACCGCACAGTTGTTAGTTACTTATCGCTTACTCTCCTTACTGTATACTCATTGGCATACGCAACACGTACTTCGCAGCATGGCATCGTCGTCCAGGAATTTAGGCAAGAGACCTGCACGATCTGAGTCACCTCCTACCTCCCGTACCTGATAGGGGATTTAACTGGCCTCGACATCCTTATCCTCCTAGCGAGATAGACTGGGATCAGCCTTTCATACCTCCTGAGCTCGATCCTCCGCGTAACTGGGATTTCTACCCCACTTACATAAACCGTATGGCTTATAGAGAGCGCGTACCACCAGTAGCACCTACACGACCTAGGACTAGGTCATCAACCGCCTCTACTTTGCCTACACTTCCTACCTTGAGCATCCCTCTGGAGCAGGCATTTGCAGCCCTTTGTAGCCACACTGGACACAGAGCGACAGCGGATTAGAGGACTCACTGATGAGAACTCTGCATTACGATCTGAGATGCGTCAGCTGCGTTTCCAGGTAGATACGCTTCAGGAGCGACTTTCGATGGCCATTGGTGGACATCATACTCTGGCAGGCAACGTGGTAGCACTTAGTGAG
Source organism: Flaveria sonorensis (assembly GCA_025506505.1). NCBI lineage: Eukaryota > Viridiplantae > Streptophyta > Magnoliopsida > Asterales > Asteraceae > Flaveria > Flaveria sonorensis. The sequence goes on along the minus strand of CM046437.1, from coordinate 829,366 downwards.
CGCATGGACGCACAGGATCACCATAATATGGAGATCGATAATAGGTTTGCTGAGTTAGAGGCACAGCTAGCAGCACTCCAGATTGCTGAAGCTCCTGCACCTTTGGTGGACCCTGATGAGGAAGACCCAGAAGAAGAACCCGAGGAAGCCCCCGAAGAAGAACCAGTAGAGATGGATGAGGACAGTGACGGATCTGACGTACTGGACTGATCCTACCTTTTAAATGACTTGGACTATGTAGTGTTTCTTTTCTTTGAAACCTATGTGGGAAGGGTTGTTTCCCACCCAACTGACAAACTTAAATTTTGACATTGATGGAATATTTTGTGACTCAATTGCAAATTATTTATCTTTGATTATTATTTCTGTTATAAATGTTGTGGTTGTGGTGAATGCATTTTTCTTATTGTTTACTGTACCTTGATGAGATTAATGTGTTGGATGTTACTCATTATTGTAATTGTGAATTTTAAAGTGAAATATGGACGCACGTGGACGAGGACGTGGGCGTGGTCGTGGACGTGGCGCCGGAGGCCGTGGAGCCGGAGCCATAAACATGACGCCTGCGGAATTGGCGGCATTAATTAATGAACACGTTCAGGCGGCAGTGGCTGCTGCCCAACCGGGACAACCAGCAGGTAAATGATAACAAGAGGTTAAACTGATTATCCTAGTTATTTGTCTAGGATATCTGACTAATGTTTGGGTTGTCAAAACAGGACCACCACCATGTACCTACAAGTCCTTCATGGACTGTAAACCCCATACCTACAGCGGGACGGAAGGAGCTGTAGGGCTTGTAAGGTGGTTTGAGAAGACAGAGTCTGTCTTTGCGAAATGCAACTGCCCGCCTGCTGATCAGGTGAAGTATGCCACCGGGACATTGGAAGGCGCAGCACTTTCCTGGTGGAATGCCCAGGTACAAATGCTGGGTCAAGCCATGGCCAATGAACTACCTTGGGATGAATTCAAAGAAATCATGACTGAAGAATATTGCCCCCGGAATGAAGTGCAGAAACTGGAGATTGAGTTCTGGCAACTCAAAATGCAAGGCTCAGAAATTGAAGCCTACACGACTCGTACTCATGAGTTAGCCACTTTATGCCCAGGGATGGTGAATGAAATGCACAAGAGGGTGGAGCATTATATACGGGGATTGGTGCCTGAAATTCAAAGTATGGTAACTGCTTCTAACCCCACTACCATACAACAAGCTATCCGAACAGCCCACAGGCTGACTGACCAGGCAGTTGAGCAAGGTCGGTTACCTAAACGGGGTGCGGTGGCAAGCGTGCCCGACCAGAAACGCAAGTGGGATGGTTCAAGCAACAAGGGATCGTCATCCAGTAGCCAATCTCAACCTCAACAACAGCAGCAAAGTCAGCAACAGCAACGGAAGTTCGATAACAACCGAAGCTTCAACCAGGCGCACTCAAATCAAGGACCCGGCGGGTATGGTGGAAGACTGCCGAAGTGCAACCGGTGTAACTACCACCATGTGGGTCGGTGTGATAACTTCAAGTGTCAACGTTGTGGGAAGATTGGTCATGCAGCCAAAGACTGTCGGGGTGAACTGATGAGAAAGTCCACAACAATCACAAGAAACTCCGAAAGGTTGTTTTGAATGCGGAAAAGAAGGCCATTACAAACGCAACTGTCCCCAGCTTAAGAGGAATGGTAATGGTAACAACAACAATGGGAACAACAACAATAATAACAATGGCAACAACAATAACAACAACAATGGTAATGGCAACAACAATGGAGGCAATAAAACAATGGAGCCAAAGGAAGAGCCTTCGTCATTGGCTCAGGTGAGGCTCTAAACGACCCTACAACAGTAACTGGTAAATTTTCGGTTAATGGTTGTTTTGCTACTGTATTATTCGATACCGGAGCCGATAGAAGTTTCGTGTCCACTAGGTTCTGTAGTCTTTTAAGTGATATGCCCTCAGCCTTAGAATCTAAATACACCGTAGAGTTAGCTGACGGTACACAGATTCACGTAACGCATATTCTTAGAGACTGCAAGATAGAGCTTGCTGGTCATACATTCACCATAGATCTCATGCCTGTTACGTTAGGAAGTTTTGATGTGGTAGTAGGCATGGATTGGCTTTCCGATAAACAAGCAGAAGTCATATGCCACGAGAAGATCATACGGATTCCCCTTGGTGAAGAAGTCCTTACGGTCAGAGGTGATAGGAGTGGTGCGGTGATAGGCATCATCTCGTTTATGAAGGCACAAAAGTTGTTACGAAAGGGTCGACTAGCCATATTGGCACTCGTCACAGATAAACAGACTGAGGAAAAGAAGATAGAGGATATCCCCGTAGTTCGTGAGTTTCTCGAGGTGTTTCCGGAAGACCTTCCTGGATTACCGCCTCATCGTCAAGTTGAATTCCAGATTGAGTTGACTCCAGGAGCCGCTCCAATTGCGAGAGCACCGTACCGATTAGCTCCGAACGAACTGCAGGAATTATCCGCTCAACTACAAGAGTTGTTGGATAAAGGGTTCATCCGACCGAGTTCGTCGCCCTGGGGAGCGCCAGTTCTATTTGTGAAGAAGAAGGATGGTACATTTCGAATGTGCATTGACTATAGGGAACTGAACAAGGTTACTATCAAGAATAGATATCCCTTACCTCGTATCGATGATTTGTTTGATCAACTGCAAGGATCAAGCTATTACTCTAAGATTGATCTGAGGTCTGGGTATCATCAGCTGAGAGTTCGAGAAGAGGACATCTCGAAGACTGCTTTCCGTACACGATATGGTCACTATGAATTTTTGGTCATGCCATTTGGGTTGACGAATGCACCAGCAGTATTCATGGACCTCATGAATCGCGTGTGCAAACCCTATCTTGATCAGTTTGTTATCGTCTTTATTGATGACATACTGATATACTCAAGGACCGAGGAAGAACATGAGAAGCACTTACGTTTAATCTTGGAATTACTTAGAAAGGAACAACTGTACGCAAAGTTTTCTAAGTGTGATTTCTGGATACGTGAGGTACAATTCTTGGGTCATATTGTCAACGAGAAGGGAATACATGTTGATCCTGCTAAGATTGAAGCGATAAAGAATTGGTCTGTTCCTAAGACACCGAGTGAGATACGACAATTCCTTGGATTAGCGGGATATTATCGACGATTCATTGAAGGATTCTCTAAGATTGCACAACCTCTCACAGCCTTGACTCACAAAGGAACGACGTACAAATGGGGTGAGAGTCAGGAATCTGCTTTTCAGTTGCTGAAACATAAATTGTGTAGCGCACCAATATTAGCGTTACCGGATGGTAGTGATGACTTCGTAGTCTACTGCGACGCTTCTATTCAAGGACTTGGATGCGTCCTGATGCAGCGGGATAAAGTGATAGCTTACGCCTCTAGACAATTGAAGATTCATGAGAAGAACTATACCACCCATGACTTGGAACTGGGTGCGGTAGTTTTTGCCTTAAAGATCTGGAGACATTACTTGTACGGTACCAAATGCACCATCTACACCGATCACAAGAGTCTTCAGCACATCTTTGAGCAAAAGGAGTTGAACATGAGGCAAAGACGCTGGGTGGAATTGTTAAACGACTATGATTGTGCTATTAAGTACCACCCGGGGAAAGCAAATGTAGTTGCTGATGCGTTGAGTAGAAAAGAGACTGCTAAACCTCGACGTGTGCGAGCTCTGCAACTAACGATTAGTACGCAATTACCTGAACAAATCCGAGAGGCTCAAACAGAAGCTTTGAAAAGAAAACATTGGGTCTGAATCGTTAAGGGGTATGGAAAAACAATTGGAAGTAAAAGCGGATGGAATTCGTTACTTCATGGATAGACTATGGGTACCTCTACACGGAAATCTGAGAGACTTGGTCATGATTGAGGCTCACAAGTCCAAGTATTCTATACATCCTGGATCTGACAAGATGTACCACGATTTGAAGGCGCACTATTGGTGGCCTAACATGAAAGCAGATGTAGCTACTTATGTGAGTAAGTGTCTGACCTGCTCGAAGGTTAAAGTGGAGTATCAGAAACCATCTGGTCTACTACAACAACCCGAGATCCCTATGTGGAAGTGGGATCAAATATCAATGGATTTTATTACTAAGTTACCTCGCACTTCTACGGGTTGTGATACAATATGGGTTATCGTGGATCGATTAACAAAATCTGCTCATTTCCTAGCGATAAAGGAAACAGATAAGATGGAGAAGTTAACCCGACTTTATCTGAAGGAGATCGTTTCGAGGCATGGAGTACCAATCTCAATTATTTCTGATCGCGATTCTCGTTTCACATCACACTTCTGGCAGTCGTTGCAGAAAGCTTTAGGTACGCGATTGGATATGAGTACTGCTTATCATCCACAGACTGATGGTCAAAGCGAGCGTACTATACAGACTTTGGAGGACATGTTACGTGCTTGTGTGATTGACTTCGGGAATAACTGGGAAGTTCACCTACCATTGGTGGAATTTTCTTACAACAACAGTTATCACACTAGTATAAAGGCAGCACCTTTGAAGCTTTATATGGGAGAAAGTGTAGATCGCCAGTTTGCTGGGCTGAAATTGGTGATAGTCAATTAACGGGTCCTGAGTTAGTACACGAGACAACTGAGAAGATTGTTCAGATAAGAAACCGCATGGCCGCAGCGCGAGACAGACAGAAAAGCTATGCTGACAAACGACGAAAACCTTTGGAATTTCAGATAGGTGACAAAGTTTTGTTAAAAGTCTCACCATGGAAAGGCGTAGTTCGGTTTGGTAAGCGAGGAAAGCTAAATCCGAGATACGTTGGACCATTTGAGATAGTGGAAAGAATTGGCCAGTGGCTTATCGACTAGCCTTACCTGATTCATTGAGTGGAATCCATGATGTATTCCATGTTTCAAACTAAAGAAATGTTTAACGGATGAAACGATGGTCGTACCACTGGAAGAAGTTCAAGTAGATGAACAACTACGCTTCATTGAGGAACCGGTCGAGGTGATGGATCGTGAGGTGAAAACGCTTAAGCAAAGCAAGATACCCATCGTCAAAGTTCGTTGGAACTCGAGACGTGGACCAGAATTCACGTGGGAACGTGAAGATCAAATGAAGCTTAAGTATCCTCAGCTATTTGAAAGGACGATGCCAGCCGGCGAAGGTATTGATTAAATTTCGGGACGAAATTTCTTTCAACATGGGGATGATGTGACAACTCATCCAAAACTCACACGATTTCGATTTCCTTGTGCCAATGCAGTAGACCAGTGATGGAACACTCACCATGTAACGCAATTTTCGGGACGAAAATTCTTTCAACATGGGGATAATGTGACATCCGGTAATTTTCCGTTACCAAACTCCGTTTGTTCCGTTAAGTCTTGCATACACGTGTCGGGAGCACACACTAGTTGTCGTTGAACGTTGGTGACTTAACAATAATCAGTAATGTTAAATTGATGATAACTAAGTTAACAATGTGATTATTAAGTTATGCTTATGTGATTTAGATGTTAACTGTAATTTTATCGCGTAACGTGAAAACGCGCATATTTATTTCGTGTGTTTTGTGATAAATGGGAATTATGCATGATTGTTATTTGTGATTAATAATAATTGTGTTTAGTAGTTAAAAACTATTTAAAAACTATTCAAAAAGCCTAATCTTTATAAAATACAAATTATAAGGGTTAAAGGGTAATTATCATTAATAAAATTTAATCAAAAACCAAAATCCCAAACCCTAACCACCTACGGCCGCGACTTCATCCCCTCTCCCTCTCCCTTTGCGATTTCGGCCAAGAACACCAACAAAGCCACGGATTTGATCGATTTCAAGCATCACAACAAGTTAGAATCATCAATTGCAAGCCATTACACGTTTAAAGGTTAGATTTTTGTATGATTTGATGATTGTTCATGATTGGCCGAAAGTTCCATGCGAATTTGCAATTGATGGTCGATTACATGTTGTTTGTTGATGTTAATGTGTTTGTTAGATAGATTACATGTTAATTAACGTCAAGTATGCAATAAAGGTTGGATTTTTACGAGTTTTTATGGGATTTACATTAAGGCCGAAACCCTAGTTCGAATATTGCAATTGAAGGTCGATTTTTGGTTGTTTGTTGATGTTGTTATGTTAGTTATGTTAGATTGATGCTAGTTAACGTCGATTTTGCAAGAAAGCTTCGATTTTGATTTATGGTTCATAGGTTACTAATAATAGTAACTTTATTTTGCATGAATTGATGATTGGATGATGTATGAATGTTATGGATGTGTTTGTGATGATGATTAGATGCTAAGTTGATGTTATGAACAATTGAAAATCAAGAAGATGTGTTATAGTTCATACATTGCTAAAAATAGTAACTTTTGGTGTTGAATGTTGATGAATCATGATGATTAAGTGTTGTTGATCATGTTTAGATGTTGTCATGGACTTGAATTGGTATATAATTGATGAATTCATGAATGTAGTGTGAGTTTGATGAATTTGGGATGAACTTTCCCAAAAGGGAAACTTTAATTGTGCAAATCCTTGAATTGGATGATTTGAGCATGTTTGGGATATTAGGATCATGCTAGTGTGTTCATGGATGGTTTCTAAGGTGATTAAATGTGTTGTTTAGGTTATATGAATGTTGATTTGGTTTGTTACCTGTTTTGGCCTGTTGTGATTCGCATGACTTGTATGACAATTGGTTGTATGATGATCTAGGTAGTACATGTGGTTAATGATGTGCTATATGTAATCAAGTTGTATGTTGATCATGTATGACATACTGTTGTGTTAGTATTAACGAATTATCACCTATAATGTCACCAACGGGTCAAACGGGTCAACTGGGTCAAATGTGTCTTGTCTTTCTTAAACCTTGAGTTCTTGGTTTGTAGAGCACTTAGGGTTTCATGTTGATTTTGTGTACACGTACTTATGTACTCTTGTGTTCTAGGTGACCTTTGAAGGTTGTCTTTCCCTCTTTCTTTCAAGTTAAGCTCTAAGTTAATTCTTGCGCGCATCAGGTGAGTTCTTGCCCCACTCATTTTACATCATCTCTTTTGGGGGAGATAGCATACTGTTGATCACAAACGCTTTTATATATGAGTGTGTATAATATTGATATAGTGCTGTTTACCATGGAAAGTCCTCACACTTTCGGATTGTTAATATTGAATAGCGGGGAAATCTTGGGTAGTACTACTGGGTCTGACGAGCCCCACCTGTGCGACTCGAGGTCAAACGGGTGCAATTTTGTCCTAACACATATTCGTCACGACCTGGTAAGTCGTGACGGGAGGCAACAAACGTAACACAGTCAGCTTCGATCGCGAAATCACTATGATTAATATTTTTATGTTAATAGACTAGCTATCTATTGCAATACACTACTTATGCTCTGGAAACTGTTGATTGGTTTATATTTTAACGCAAACTCTTGAACTCACCAACCATGTGTTGACTTGTTTAGTATGCTATTCTCAGGTTAAGGTTGCCAGTTGCCTAGGAGCACGCACACCAGCATCGTTGAGTTGTCTACATTGTTTGTTTACACATTTGGGTTTATTTTTCTATTAAACATTTGTGTTTGGGGCGCGTATGTTTTGCGCATTCTCTTTACATACTACTTGTTTTGAGTTTTCTAGTTTTAAAAACGCTTCCGCAGTATTTTAAACGTTAACTCTGGTTTTGTTTATTAATCATATAGAGTCGTTCTTGGTAACTAATGACTGAGATCCTGGTATGTCACGCGCCTCGCGGTAAAACCCCGCTCGCGGATTTTGAGGGTGTGACAGATTGGTATCAGAGCCATTGGTTATAGGGAACTAGGTTGCATACACACACTAGACTATAACCGCACAGTTGTTAGTTACTTATCGCTTACTCTCCTTACTGTATACTCATTGGCATACGCAACACGTACTTCGCAGCATGGCATCGTCGTCCAGAATTTAGGCAAGAGACCTGCACGATCTGAGTCACCTCCTACTCTCCCGTACCTGATAGGGGATTTAACTGGCCTCGACATCCTTATCCTCCTAGCGAGATAGACTGGGATCAGCCTTTCATACCTCCTGAGCTCGATCCTCCGCGTAACTGGGATTTCTACCCCACTTACATAAACCGTATGGCTTATAGAGAGCGCGTACCACCAGTAGCACCTACACGACCTAGGACTAGGTCATCAACCGCCTCTACTTTGCCTACACTTCCTACCTTGAGCATCCCTCTGGAGCAGGCATTTGCAGCCTAGTAGCCACACTGGACACAGAGCGACAGCGATTAGAGGACTCACTGATGAGAACTCTGCATTACGATCTGAGATGCGTCAGCTGCGTTTCCAGGTAGATACGCTTCAGGAGCGACTTTCGATGGCCATTGGTGGACATCATACTCTGGCAGGCAACGTGGTAGCACTTAGTGAGCGCATGGACGCACAGGATCACCATAATATGGAGATCGATAATAGGTTTGCTGAGTTAGAGGCACAGCTAGCAGCACTCCAGATTGCTGAAGCTCCTGCACCTTTGGTGGACCCTGATGAGGAAGACCCAGAAGAAGAACCCGAGGAAGCCCCCGAAGAAGAACCAGTAGAGATGGATGAGGACAGTGACGGATCTGACGTACTGGACTGATCCTACCTTTTAAATGACTTGGACTATGTAGTGTTTCTTTTCTTTGAAACCTATGTGGGAAGGGTTGTTTCCCACCCAACTGACAAACTTAAATTTTGACATTGATGGAATATTTTGTGACTCAATTGCAAATTATTTATCTTTGATTATTATTTCTGTTATAAATGTTGTGGTTGTGGTGAATGCATTATTTCTTATTGTTTACTGTACCTTGATGAGATTAATGTGTTGGATGTTACTCATTATTGTAATTGTGAATTTTAAAGTGAAATATGGACGCACGTGGACGAGGACGTGGGCGTGGTCGTGGACGTGGCGCCGGAGGCCGTGGAGCCGGAGCCATAAACATGACGCCTGCGGAATTGGCGGCATTAATTAATGAACATGTTCAGGCGGCAGTGGCTGCTGCCCAACCGGGACAACCAGCAGGTAAATGATAACAAGAGGTTAAACTGATTATCCTAGTTATTTGTCTAGGATATCTGACTAATGTTTGGGTTGTCAAAACAGGACCACCACCATGTACCTACAAGTCCTTCATGGACTGTAAACCCCATACCTACAGCGGGACGGAAGGAGCTGTAGGGCTTGTAAGGTGGTTTGAGAAGACAGAGTCTGTCTTTGCGAAATGCAACTGCCCGCCTGCTGATCAGGTGAAGTATGCCACCGGGACATTGGAAGGCGCAGCACTTTCCTGGTGGAATGCCCAGGTACAAATGCTGGGTCAAGCCATGGCCAATGAACTACCTTGGGATGAATTCAAAGAAATCATGACTGAAGAATATTGCCCCCGGAATGAAGTGCAGAAACTGGAGATTGAGTTCTGGCAACTCAAAATGCAAGGCTCAGAAATTGAAGCCTACACAACTCGTACTCATGAGTTAGCCACTTTATGCCCAGGGATGGTGAATGAAATGCACAAGAGGGTGGAGCATTATATACGGGGATTGGTGCCTGAAATTCAAAGTATGGTAACTGCTTCTAACCCCACTACCATACAACAAGCTATCCGAACAGCCCACAGGCTGACTGACCAGGCAGTTGAGCAAGGTCGGTTACCTAAACGGGGTGCGGTGGCAAGCGTGCCCGACCAGAAACGCAAGTGGGATGGTTCAAGCAACAAGGGATCGTCATCCAGTAGCCAATCTCAACCTCAACAACAGCAGCAAAGTCAGCAACAGCAACGGAAGTTCGATAACAACCGAAGCTTCAACCAGGCGCACTCAAATCAAGGACCCGGCGGGTATGGTGGAAGACTGCCGAAGTGCAACCGGTGTAACTACCACCATGTGGGTCGGTGTGATAACTTCAAGTGTCAACGTTGTGGGAAGATTGGTCATGCAGCCAAAGACTGTCGGGGTGAACTGATGAGAAAGCCACAACAATCACAAGAAACTCCGAAAGGTTGTTTTGAATGCGGAAAAGAAGGCCATTACAAACGCAACTGTCCCCAGCTTAAGAGGAATGGTAATGGTAACAACAACAATGGGAACAACAACAATAATAACAATGGCAACAACAATAACAACAACAATGGTAATGGCAACAACAATGGAGGCAATAACAACAATGGAGCCAAAGGAAGAGCCTTCGTCATTGGCTCAGGTGAGGCTCTAAACGACCCTACAACAGTAACTGGTAAATTTTCGGTTAATGGTTGTTTTGCTACTGTATTATTCGATACCGGAGCCGATAGAAGTTTCGTGTCCACTAGGTTCTGTAGTCTTTTAAGTGATATGCCCTCAGCCTTAGAATCTAAATACACCGTAGAGTTAGCTGACGGTACACAGATTCACGTAACGCATATTCTTAGAGACTGCAAGATAGAGCTTGCTGGTCATACATTCACCATAGATCTCATGCCTGTTACGTTAGGAAGTTTTGATGTGGTAGTAGGCATGGATTGGCTTTCCGATAAACAAGCAGAAGTCATATGCCACGAGAAGATCATACGGATTCCCCTTGGTGAAGAAGTCCTTACGGTCAGAGGTGATAGGAGTGGTGCGGTGATAGGCATCATCTCGTTTATGAAGGCACAAAAGTTGTTACGAAAGGGTCGACTAGCCATATTGGCACTCGTCACAGATAAACAGACTGAGGAAAAGAAGATAGAGGATATCCCCGTAGTTCGTGAGTTTCTCGAGGTGTTTCCGGAAGACCTTCCTGGATTACCGCCTCATCGTCAAGTTGAATTCCAGATTGAGTTGACTCCAGGAGCCGCTCCAATTGCGAGAGCACCGTACCGATTAGCTCCGAACGAACTGCAGGAATTATCCGCTCAACTACAAGAGTTGTTGGATAAAGGGTTCATCCGACCGAGTTCGTCGCCCTGGGGAGCGCCAGTTCTATTTGTGAAGAAGAAGGATGGTACATTTCGAATGTGCATTGACTATAGGGAACTGAACAAGGTTACTATCAAGAATAGATATCCCTTACCTCGTATCGATGATTTGTTTGATCAACTGCAAGGATCAAGCTATTACTCTAAGATTGATCTGAGGTCTGGGTATCATCAGCTGAGAGTTCGAGAAGAGGACATCTCGAAGACTGCTTTCCGTACACGATATGGTCACTATGAATTTTTGGTCATGCCATTTGGGTTGACGAATGCACCAGCAGTATTCATGGACCTCATGAATCGCGTGTGCAAACCCTATCTTGATCAGTTTGTTATCGTCTTTATTGATGACATACTGATATACTCAAGGACCGAGGAAGAACATGAGAAGCACTTACGTTTAATCTTGGAATTACTTAGAAAGGAACAACTGTACGCAAAGTTTTCTAAGTGTGATTTCTGGATACGTGAGGTACAATTCTTGGGTCATATTGTCAACGAGAAGGGAATACATGTTGATCCTGCTAAGATTGAAGCGATAAAGAATTGGTCTGTTCCTAAGACACCGAGTGAGATACGACAATTCCTTGGATTAGCGGGATATTATCGACGATTCATTGAAGGATTCTCTAAGATTGCACAACCTCTCACAGCCTTGACTCACAAAGGAACGACGTACAAATGGGGTGAGAGTCAGGAATCTGCTTTTCAGTTGCTGAAACATAAATTGTGTAGCGCACCAATATTAGCGTTACCGGATGGTAGTGATGACTTCGTAGTCTACTGCGACGCTTCTATTCAAGGACTTGGATGCGTCCTGATGCAGCGGGATAAAGTGATAGCTTACGCCTCTAGACAATTGAAGATTCATGAGAAGAACTATACCACCCATGACTTGGAACTGGGTGCGGTAGTTTTTGCCTTAAAGATCTGGAGACATTACTTGTACGGTACCAAATGCACCATCTACACCGATCACAAGAGTCTTCAGCACATCTTTGAGCAAAAGGAGTTGAACATGAGGCAAAGACGCTGGGTGGAATTGTTAAACGACTATGATTGTGCTATTAAGTACCACCCGGGGAAAGCAAATGTAGTTGCTGATGCGTTGAGTAGAAAAGAGACTGCTAAACCTCGACGTGTGCGAGCTCTGCAACTAACGATTAGTACGCAATTACCTGAACAAATCCGAGAGGCTCAAACAGAAGCTTTGAAAATAGAAAACATTGGGTCTGAATCGTTAAGGGGTATGGAAAAACAATTGGAAGTAAAAGCGGATGGAATTCGTTACTTCATGGATAGGCTATGGGTACCTCTACACGGAAATCTGAGAGACTTGGTCATGATGAGGCTCACAAGTCCAAGTATTCTATACATCCTGGATCTGACAAGATGTACCACGATTTGAAGGCGCACTATTGGTGGCCTAACATGAAAGCAGATGTAGCTACTTATGTGAGTAAGTGTCTGACCTGCTCGAAGGTTAAAGTGGAGTATCAGAAACCATCTGGTCTACTACAACAACCCGAGATCCCTATGTGGAAGTGGGATCAAATATCAATGGATTTTATTACTAAGTTACCTCGCACTTCTACGGGTTGTGATACAATATGGGTTATCGTGGATCGATTAACAAAATCTGCTCATTTCCTAGCGATAAAGGAAACAGATAAGATGGAGAAGTTAACCCGACTTTATCTGAAGGAGATCGTTTCGAGGCATGGAGTACCAATCTCAATTATTTCTGATCGCGATTCTCGTTTCACATCACACTTCTGGCAGTCGTTGCAGAAAGCTTTAGGTACGCGATTGGATATGAGTACTGCTTATCATCCACAGACTGATGGTCAAAGCGAGCGTACTATACAGACTTTGGAGGACATGTTACGTGCTTGTGTGATTGACTTCGGGAATAACTGGGAAGTTCACCTACCATTGGTGGAATTTTCTTACAACAACAGTTATCACACTAGTATAAAGGCAGCACCATTTGAAGCTTTATATGGGAGAAAGTGTAGATCGCCAGTTTGCTGGGCTGAAATTGGTGATAGTCAATTAACGGGTCCTGAGTTAGTACACGAGACAACTGAGAAGATTGTTCAGATAAGAAACCGCATGGCCGCAGCGCGAGACAGACAGAAAAGCTATGCTGACAAACGACGAAAACCTTTGGAATTTCAGATAGGTGACAAAGTTTTGTTAAAAGTCTCACCATGGAAAGGCGTAGTTCGGTTTGGTAAGCGAGGAAAGCTAAATCCGAGATACGTTGGACCATTTGAGATAGTGGAAAGAATTGGCCCAGTGGCTTATCGACTAGCCTTACCTGATTCATTGAGTGGAATCCATGATGTATTCCATGTTTCAAACCTAAAGAAATGTTTAACGGATGAAACGATGGTCGTACCACTGGAAGAAGTTCAAGTAGATGAACAACTACGCTTCATTGAGGAACCGGTCGAGGTGATGGATCGTGAGGTGAAAACGCTTAAGCAAAGCAAGATACCCATCGTCAAAGTTCGTTGGAACTCGAGACGTGGACCAGAATTCACGTGGGAACGTGAAGATCAAATGAAGCTTAAGTATCCTCAGCTATTTGAAAGGACGATGCCAGCCGGCGAAGGTATTGATTAAATTTCGGGACGAAATTTCTTTCAACATGGGGATGATGTGACAACTCATCCAAAACTCACACGATTTCGATTTCCTTGTGCCAATGCAGTAGACCAGTGATGGAACACTCACCATGTAACGCAATTTTCGGGACGAAAATTCTTTCAACATGGGGATAATGTGACATCCGGTAATTTTCCGTTACCAAACTCCGTTTGTTCCGTTAAGTCTTGCATACACGTGTCGGGAGCACACACTAGTTGTCGTTGAACGTTGGTGACTTAACAGTAATCAGTAATGTTAAATTGATGATAACTAAGTTAACAATGTGATTATTAAGTTATGCTTATGTGATTTAGATGTTAACTGTAATTTTATCGCGTAACGTGAAAACGTGCATATTTATTTCGTGTGTTTTGTGATAAATGGGAATTATGCATGATTGTTATTTGTGATTAATAATAATTGTGTTTAGTAGTTAAAAACTATTAAAAACTATTCAAAAAGCCTAATCTTTATAAAATACAAATTATAAGGGTTAAAGGGTAATTATCATTAATAAAATTTAATCAAAAACCAAAATCCCAAACCCTAACCACCTACGGCCGCGACTTCATCCCCTCTCCCTCTCCCTTTGCGATTTCGGCCAAGAACACCAACAAAGCCACGGATTTGATCGATTTCAAGCATCACAACAAGTTAGAATCATCAATTGCAAGCCATTACACGTTTAAAGGTTAGATTTTTGTATGATTTGATGATTGTTCATGATTGGCCGAAAGTTCCATGCGAATTTTGCAATTGATGGTCGATTACATGTTGTTTGTTGATGTTAATGTGTTTGTTAGATAGATTACATGTTAATTAACGTCAAGTATGCAATAAAGGTTGGATTTTTACGAGTTTTTATGGGATTTACATTAAGGCCGAAACCCTAGTTCGAATATTGCAATTGAAGGTCGATTTTTGGTTGTTTGTTGATGTTGTTATGTTAGTTATGTTAGATTGATGCTAGTTAACGTCGATTTTGCAAGAAAGCTTCGATTTTGATTTATGGTTCATAGGTTACTAATAATAGTAACTTTATTTTGCATGAATTGATGATTGGATGATGTATGAATGTTATGGATGTGTTTGTGATGATGATTAGATGCTAAGTTGATGTTATGAACAATTGAAAATCAAGAAGATGTGTTATAGTTCATACATTGCTAAAATAGTAACTTTTGGTGTTGAATGTTGATGAATCATGATGATTAAGTGTTGTTGATCATGTTTAGATGTTGTCATGGACTTGAATTGGTATATAATTGATGAATTCATGAATGTAGTGTGAGTTTGATGAATTTGGGATGAACTTTCCCAAAAGGGAAACTTTAATTGTGCAAATCCTTGAATTGGATGATTTGAGCATGTTTGGGATATTAGGATCATGCTAGTGTGTTCATGGATGGTTTCTAAGGTGATTAAATGTGTTGTTTAGGTTATATGAATGTTGATTTGGTTTGTTACCTGTTTTGGCCTGTTGTGATTCGCATGACTTGTATGACAATTGGTTGTATGATGATCTAGGTAGTACATGTGGTTAATGATGTGCTATATGTAATCAAGTTGTATGTTGATCATGTATGACATACTGTTGTGTTAGTATTAACGAATTATCACCTATAATGTCACCAACGGGTCAAACGGGTCAACTGGGTCAAATGTGTCTTGTCTTTCTAAAACCTTGAGTTCTTTGGTTTGTAGAGCACTTAGGGTTTCATGTTGATTTTGTGTACACGTACTTATGTACTCTTGTATTCTAGGTGACCTTTGAAGGTTGTCTTTCCCTCTTTCTTTCAAGTTAAGCTCTAAGTTAATTCTTGCGCGTATCAGGTGAGTTCTTGCCCCACTCATTTTACATCATCTCTTTTGGGGGAGATAGCATACTGTTGATCACAAACGCTTTTATATATGAGTGTGTATAATATTGATATAGTGCTGTTTACCATGGAAAGTCCTCACACTTTCGGATTGTTAATATTGAATAGCGGGGAAATCTTGGGTAGTACTACTGGGTCTGACGAGCCCCACCTGTGCGACTCGAGGTCAAACGGGTGCAATTTTGTCCTAACACATATTCGTCACGACCTGGTAAGTCGTGACGGGAGGCAACAAACGTAACACAGTCAGCTTCGATCGCGAAATCACTATGATTAATATTTTTATGTTAATAGACTAGCTATCTATTGCAATACACTACTTATGCTCTGGAAACTGTTGATTGGTTTATATTTTAACGCAAACTCTTGAACTCACCAACCATGTGTTGACTTGTTTAGTATGCTATTCTCAGGTTAAGGTTGCCAGTTGCCTAGGAGCACGCACACCAGCATCGTTGAGTTGTCTACATTGTTTGTTTACACATTTGGGTTTATTTTTCTATTAAACATTTGTGTTTGGGGCGCGTATGTTTTGCGCATTCTCTTTACATACTACTTGTTTTGAGTTTTCTAGTTTTAAAAACGCTTCCGCAGTATTTTAAACGTTAGCTCTGGTTTTGTTGTTAATCATATAGAGTCGTTCTTGGTAACTAATGACTGAGATCCTGGTATGTCACGCGCCTCGCGGTAAAACCCCGCTCGCGGATTTTGAGGGTGTGACACCGTGCACCTACATAGTACTCATGCGCCTGCATAGTGCTCATGCGCCCAAATGCCTTAGAAACTTTTATGGAATTTTGGGGAAATAGAAATTTATGATTAAGCACTAGGATGTTTTGGGGGTTATGTTTGTTGGTGTTATGCATGTTTGTGGCCTGTTGTTTATGTTCCCTATTACGTATTATTACATGACCTTACATGGTGTGTTTATGCTCGTATGTAAAGTATTATCTTAATGAAGCGAAAGATTAATGATAATGAAAAGTGGAACCTAAAGAATGAATGAAAGTCTTGCAAGCAAAATCTTATATAGGTTCACAACTCATTGAGAGTTGTTAGCTCAACTGTGTGTTATATAGCGTGCGATTTGGCTAACCCATGAGGGTTCACACACAGGAGGGTCAGTCTGTGTGACTAATCGAGACGTGCGAAAATAGGATCCTTGTCGCTTGACCCCAAAAGGTAGTTGCTTCGTGCACGATGATGGGGCATAGCATATGATAGATCTAGATAAAAGTGAAAGATAATAATGAAAGAAAGTGCGAAATCGAACGATTATGAACGATGGTGGAAGATATAAATGAATATTATCTGGTTGTATGTATGATGTATGATTACGTACAAAAGTAAAGAAAGTGTTTTCCGATTAAAGTAAAGTATTTTATTTATAAAACTAGAAGTCACTTAGCAACGCTGACTTTTATGCATTTTCAATTGGCAGGTAATTTGTTGCTGAGGATGGCACGAGGGTAAAGCCACTTGGCAGGCAAAGACCAGCATCCATTTCGTGCATAATAATATTGTTGTTTTGTAATACAACTGAACGATTCTTTTGTAACCCTAAAAATATAATGATGTATTATTTGGCAACATCATATATTAATGCATGAATGGTTTTTGGATAAATCAGTCCGCTGCAACGATTTTATGAAATGTATTGTTTTTTATATGATTAATGCTGTGATTGACCGACTTTGGGGTCTCCGGGAACAGGGCCTTACAAAAGATTTGTTGTATGCCAAGATATCATCAAATAACACTAAAGCGCACTTCCATAGTAAATAGCCAAAGATCCTATTCATTTATGCTTGGAAAGTAGTAGGAGCATTAGTAAGCCTGAAGGCCATTACTAGAAACTCATATAGGCCTTAGTGGGTTTGAAAAGCTGTCTTCTGAATCTCAGCTTCATTCATTCGAATATGGTGGTAACCCGACCGAAGGTCAAGCTTAGAAAAGATCAAAGCACCGTGAAGTTCATGAAATAATTCTTCAACCAAGGGTATAGGAAATTTATTTTTCACTTTTACAGCATTTAACTTCCTGTAATCTATACAAAGACGCCATGTGCCATCCTTTTTTTACTAAAACCACCGGGGAGGCAAATGGACTAGTACTTCTGCGAATTACCCTCGTATCCAACATTTCTTGGACTGTTTTTTCAATAATATCTTTTTGTAGATCTTGATAACGATAGGGCCTATGGTTAATGACAAATTATTATCATGAAGGACAATTTTATGATCATACTCTCTTAAAAGGGGCAGCTCTTTAGGAGTTTGAAATACATCCTCGAACTATTGTAGTAAATGTTTAAGGGGTACGTATGGGATTGAATTTAGAATTCTTGTTGAATGTTGGAAATGGTCCTCCAACTGATTGACCTGCAAGCTAAGCAATTATGCTTGAACCACTTGACCATCCTTGGATTGAGATTCACTCAACTTCTCCACAAAACATAATGAATCCGAGTTGGTATTACAGCCCTTTAACTCATGTGTGTAGTCTCCAACTTTAAACTCCATTGTAAGTCTTAAAGTTCCACACAATGTCATCTAAAGTCAATAACCATTGAACACCCAACACCATGTCATAGTTGTCCAAAGGTAGAGCCAAGACATCGGTTTTAAACCATAATCCTTGCATGGACCACTGGAAATTCGAGCTCACCTCAAAACATCCAATAGCTTTCCATTGGCCACAGACATCTTCATTTTATCCATATCTTTAAGAGAACAATTAAGCTTGTTAGCTAATTTCTCATTGATAAAGTTATGATTGCAGCCCGAATCAATAAGAATATGCAACTGTCTTTGTACTAATCGCCCTAACCACTCCCATAGTGGAGTAAGATGTTATGCCCGTTAAGGCATGAATTGAAATATAAGGATCTTTCCATATCTCACCCTCAATGGTATGATCCAAAGACCGTCAATCATTGGTAGTTTCCTTTACATCATCATCAATATCATTGGTGCCCACTACTTATAGAACTCCTACAATTATGCCTGAGAGTAAAGTTTTCATTGCACCTAAAGCACTCCCCTTTAACTCTTTTGGCTTCAACTCTTTACTAGTAAGGCGTCTAGTAGTGTTTAGCTTTTGTTAATAGGAGGAATAGGAAGTAAGGGAAGACGAGACACATGAATAGGAGGCTTAGTCGTAACTACAAAGTTCATGGAGAAAAAGTAGTCATAGATGAATACCTATTACTATTGGTAGCATAGATAGAAGAAATGATCCCTAACTTTGCATTGGAAGCATCTTGTATCATAGCCTAGTAATATGAACCCTTATGTAGTTGGTTGAAATGTTTTCACTGGACCCTCAATTTCAGGTTTGAGCCCTTTAAAGAAGATTCTGATGGCATATTCCTCAAGGATGTTAACCTTGAGTAATAATGCATCAAACAATTGACAATATTCTTCCAAAGAGCCTGTTCACCCATAGAAAACCTTGCCTCAATTGCTTGAGCATAGTCCTTCCATATTAGGTACTGTATGGAACCACGTCTTGATTTCACAAAGTATTGGTGCCATTTCACTGCATTTCCTTTAAGATAAATAACAGCGTATCTTACCTTGAAATTCTCTAGTGTCTCATCCATTGAAAAAAGTGCTCGCACTTATAGAAAACCTTGCCTCAATCGCTTGAGCATACTACTAAATGAACCTTAGTTGATAATATAGCTTGGGAAACTCTTATACACGTTGGAATTTTAAATCCTTAGCATCAGCCCAATAAATAAAAATAACTAAATGAACCCATACAGTTTGATATAACTAAAATCATCAATAAAATTTAACCAACATAACTATGTAAATTATAAAATATAAGAAATTTAAATTAAATAATAAATAATAAACCAATAAGTTTATAAACACACACACTCACTCACACACACACACACACACACACACACACACACATATATATATATATATATATATATATATATATATATATATATATATATATAAGCATAAAAGGCATAACTTTTTATTAAAATATAACAATTTCTTGCATCAACTAATTATTGAATAATGAGATATAACTTATAATTATTTAAAACAAATAAATAAAACATGAATAAATAAAACCTATAAATGGTGACATCAAATCATTTAAAATCTAGCTAGTTGATCCTACAATATCCTATATTATGCTAATGAATTTATGCTACTATATAATACAACTATTTGGACAGCTATGTAATTTTAATCCATTTGTAAGACACTCAAGAACAATGTTGTTGCATTTGGTGCAAATGATTATGCATAAACAACTTTTTATTTATAACTTTGACCCTCCATAGAGTAATATAGATATATTTGCAATCCCACATTGGCTAAACAAAAAAGCAAATAAGAGTTCAACACCTATAAAAAGGATACATGGACTTGAGGGGAAACAAGCTCATGATTTACACATCCTTTGTTATGCAAGGACATGAAAAAGATCAATTACAGTTAAAATTTAAGTGTTTATTTTTTTCTTTTTTGATATTTTTCTGTTTCGTCCTGGGTTTATATTGTTTGGGTTTAAACTCGGTTCTCCCTGAGTTTTTGTTAATATGATAGATACGTCATGTTTAAGTTTGAAGTATTTTTTGAAATTTATAATTTTATGCTATTCAGTTTATAAAAAATCTATTGATATTTTACTAGAATAATCAATTATTGTTTTATCTTCAACTTTAAATCCTAAAAAATTTAGATGTACAAGAGAGACAATGTTTGTACATTGACATTTAAGATCTTGGAGGACATAAATAATTATCTTATATTGATTATGATTTAATTATAAAGTTATTTAAAAACAATTGTTTATAAAGTTAGAAAAGATGTTATCCCGTCTCCTAGTGTGGGTGTACCTACTATTAAAGTATTTGTGATGGATAATTTAACAATTTACTTAAATGTTTAAAACACTTAAGAAAAGATTGATTGTATTTACAACTTCATCCTGATGATTAATTATTTTATCCCATATCAGCCAGGCAAGAAAGCCAAGGATGATTTAACTTTTATAAAAGGTGTCTATGATAGCTAGGAGAAACCTACATTGATATGCTCTTATTAGGTGTGGTGTTGTGTACTTTTGGTGCATGACCAAGAATGTAAGGACCTAGTCTTATGGATTACAATATCAAGTGAAAAGCAAAAACTCAATTCATGCGAGAAGTACAAGGAAGCAAGAACTCCAAGATGATTGAAGAATAACTTATCACGTGAAAACTTGGAGTCGCCGCACGAGAACTTCAAGTTCTCATGTGAGAACTTCTGAATAGAATATATAGATGTTTCTCCTTGTATTTTAGTGTGTGTGTTCTTTTGTAAAAGTGCTCTGAGGGTGAGAGAGCACATAGTTGTGTGATAGGCCGCCCAGGGGAAGCTCACCTCAGGTGGATCAAGCTTAAACGATGTATACTTCTTTGGTATTGTAATTATTTGATTAATAATATTCGATTGAGTTTGTTTAATGTTCGTTGACATCAACACGCACACATTCGTCTTAATTTGATTATCAAGTGCAACAAAATGTGGAATCGATCATGATCAGGACTTTACATTTGGTATCAGAGCAAGGTGTTGCTCTTGATACATGAATTTTCATTATGCAATCATCCGTATTAAGACATTAAACATGAAGATTAAAGACCTGAAGGTTATGGTCGGATATGACTCTATTTTGAAGGTAAAATGGAAGAAATCGAAGGTGAACACACATGAAATCGACTTTGTTACTTGCTAAAATAATGATCTGCATCAATTCGCTCAGTATCTTCTAGTTATGATGATGAAAATTGAAGAATTGAAATCGCAGCAGTGAATCAAACACAAAAAGTCGATTTTGACGAAGTTTTCGCATGAATAACCGCTTTTTGCGAAAACTTGGGCAGTTTTCGCATCGGTAACTGCTTCTTGCGATTACTTGGAGTTGTCGCGCGAGAATATCAAGTTCTCACATGAGAACATCTACCTAGTTCATATGGCGAAAAGTTCATCAAGTGAAACTTCAACATTCGCGTGAAAACTTTAACTATCAATTTGATTTTTGCAAAAACTTTGCAAAAATGCAAGAACATTGTCTAGATGCGAAAACTTGTTAGTTTGTGAAGGTTTAGAACAAGTGTTTCAGCCTAAATCTAGAGGATTCCGGATGATTTGAAGTTTGGTACTTAAACAGGGGTTTTTGTGATGTTTGAACAAGTTCAAGATTCTATATTTGTAACATTTGATTCGGGTCGTTCGTGAACTGAAACTTGACAATGCGGGCTTATCTCATCTTACTGATGGGGACAATGATTGAACAGGTTAATTAAATGAAGGATAAAGATTGTTTGGTATTCTTGCTTATAAAATATGGGCTTATTACATCTTACATAGGGGGAAGAATTCTTTAAATGATCTAGTTCGCCGTCACAAAATCTTGTCATCGGATTGAAGAATCGGGTTCTTCGGGAATCCAAAATGGAAGTTGTACCTCTCTTTCACATGCCTAATACATCTTAAGTCGTAAGTAATCATGATTGATTCAGATGTGATATCCTTTATGAAGCTATACATTAGGAGCAGGTTACAGCTAAGGGGGAAGACTAAAGTGAAAGATACCCAAAGATCAGATAATTCATGAAGATGAGTGACTGAAGTCAAACATAACTTGATATCATAATCCATAGGGGGAAATTGTAAGGAACTAGTCTTATGGATTACAATATCAAGTGAAAAGCAAAAACTCAATTCATGCAAGAAGTACAAGGAAGCAAGAACCCCAAGATGATTGAAGAAGAACTTATCACGCGAAAATTTGGAGTTGTCGTGCGAGAACATCTGATAGTATATATAGATGTTTTTCCTTGTATTTCAGTATGTGTCTTTGTCACACCCCAAAAATCGCAGCGGAAAGTCATGTGACGTGGTGATAACGGAAGTTGGAATTATTCCAACGTTTATAGTCGAACGATAATGGTAAAGTAGTTGACTACTAGCAAACAATTTTTAACATACTTCTAAAAGCGAAATAAAGTGAAATCCAGTCTAATTAACAACAAACTTGTTTAGTTATATAAATGACACGTTTCACTTAAAAGTTCCAAACATAAATAGTCAACAAACATGTTCGACCCTCCAAAGACACATTCCATTGATTCCCCATAGAGCATACCTATAACCCTGAAAAACATGAAAATACTGGTCAACATAAAGTCGGTGAGCATTCTAGTTTTATAACTTACAAACATTTGTTTTTTACAAAAAAAATAAAATGATATGATGTAGCGAGATAAAATATACTCAACATAAACTAGCTAGATACTATGATTAATTCAGATCATAAGTCCATAATCAAGCCAAGAAACACGTCGTTGCCCCACAACAGTCCAAACATATAAACTCCCTCGCTACAACCTGACCAGCACGACTGGTCGCGAGAGCGGGTCCTTCTAACCTGATAGATCTACCAATATAGTCTGTGGCCTCCCCGAGGTTAATGATTATGGGGGGATTTAGGGGCTCAACAGTATATACCTATACCATTGACCCAACTTATACCTTTATAACATATATTAATCTCGTTTTACCCATCATATAATAAAATAATCAATCATGCTTTTCCCCCAAAACAGTTTAAATAAAACAATATTTAAAATGGGGCCGAAGAACTCACCTTTGTATGCGATCAAATAACAGATAAAAAACGTCTTGCACCAATCTATCAAGATCCTAAACGTGAAAGACTAAATTAATAATTGAAAAAGCATGCTCATGAGAATGCTACTCACCCAACTTATCTATTTAAAAAAAATAAAACGATTTTACAATTTATTATGCAGGGTTTTTAAAGAAACTCATTGATATTTTTGAGAAAGTTTATTATTTAGTGAATATATTTCTTAAGACATAATATATTCATATCATCAACTATCGTCAACCTTCAATACACTTAATCATCTAATTATCTAACGATATTACTAGTCCATTCTTAATTCTATAATTGTTTCTTATGAAGACTATTATAATTTCTTAACCTAACGATTTATGTCGTGAAACCCTAATTGATTATCTATCCGTTTCTAATTATTTTACTCAAGACTTTCACCATCCTTTATATAATTTTTGTATTTTTTTTTCCGAAATATATTATTTTTCCTTCGTAGAATAATTTAAAGTTGTCAAAATATAGAATATATATTCTTTTGATAGAGTCGATACTATTTTTGTGGCTTCAATTTGTGAATTATATCGATTAATTTTTAAAACGCGTTAACTTGAGTTTGTTGTTTTAAATATATGTATTTATTTTTATTAGTCGTAAATTGCCCGGAAAATATATTATTTTTCAGTTTTATATAAATTTATTTTATAAAAGTCTTGGAATATCAAACGCCATCTTAGGTGAGTTTTCTTGTCACCATATTCCATTTTCTTATGTTTGGTTCTAACCATTTTCTAATTTTCCACTTAATTGTTATTCCAATCTTCCAATTTAAGTGAAATATTTCTATTGTGTCCCGATATCGATTTAATAACAATTTTTCAACCTAATCATTTCTTTTATAAGATTTGCTTACCAACATCATCCAATGTTCCAACTTAACTATCTTCTTATGACATTATGTCTGACATTATTCATCCATCCAATAATTTAACTAAATCATTCTTATGAGCTATATTCAACTAATCTTTCCACCTACTCATACATACATACACAACATATACATACATCTATATACATTCTCATAAACCCAAATCATACAAATAACATGATTTCATCAAACTAGATGTAACAACTTACTCCTAGGTCCAACTCCCAGAACCTAATGTGATTTAACATTGTATTGTTTACATCATTTCATTTCATGAATGTATCTTCTTTTCTTGGTGATTAATTGATTTCTATAATTTATGTAGCTTTGGTTGACTTTTGTATAACATGTTTAAGCCTATAACTAGTTCCCGAGGCTAGAAAATTCACTTAACTGACTTTATCCCTTGATAATTGTACATAAAATTTAAATCCAAGTCTTCCTTATGAAAATTTCCTCTTGGCTCATCAAAACTGTTTAGGTGCCTCAGAACTGTTTAGGCGCCTCAAAACTGTTTAGGCGCATGACAACTGTTTAGGCGCATGACAACTGTTCAGGCGCATTTGGCAGTTAGGCGCATCACCCTTGTTTAGGCGCATGACAACTGTTTAGGCGCATTTGGCAGTTAGGCGCATCACCCTTGTTTAGGCGCATGACAACTGTTCAGGCGCCCTGAAAGTGGGCGCATGAGCACTGTTTGGGCGTTTTTGCCACATAGCATTTTAAAATGTCCGAACCCTTCTAGAAGCATTTGACCTGGTCTGCGCACCTCCAAACCGACCAATGCATGGGCTGTTACCATGCATTTGGCCACCCCTCCAGCCAACCCCTCTTCACCTTGGTTCTCACTAACCCAAACCCACACTCCACCTCTTCTTTCAAACCGCATGCACCACTTTATTTCACTCTTTCACAACCTCTCGAAGTCTCTCTCTCTCTCTCGGCAAATCATCACAACTAGGAACCGAGAACTCCTCAAGCTACAACCAAGCAGGGAACAAGGACTCCAAGCCTCAAACTCTCGAAACAACCATTCTATCACCTCTTGAATCACTCTAAACACGGGTTAACTTGTGGGTAAGCTTTCTTGTACACGAAAAAAACTTTCATTGTTGTTTCTCTCTACTTTTCTCTCCTTTGTATCTTATTTCCTTGTTCCAAGGGCAGAAAACCCGCGACCCAGTCGTTACATCAGTATGACTTATAGCATCTCGAAAGGTACACACTTCATCATACTCATTTACCTAGTGTTATTGCCATGAATCTACCTGAAAACCCCTCTATCATGGGTTTTCAGGACCATTCCACTCACTGTTCCAAATCTAACCTCCATATTGATACCTAAAAATCTGTTTAAACTATCCTATGAACATTTTATGGTCTGGACTTACCAATTTCAGAATGTTAATGGGTGTTTAAAACCCGAGATTTCATATTACATATGTGTAAATGAGTGCTTTGTACCCCAGCCTTGACTTCGTTAGTTTATATTGTTGAATCCATGGGGTAAATCTGAATTTTTTTTTCCAATTGTTTGATGATGTTTATCTGTTATTATATTGGGTTGAATGTTTTGGTATGGCATTATAGGCATTAGAAGCCTATTTAGAGACCCGAATAGGTGATAAGGGTACCTTAAATGGCCAAAATACTTGACAACTTGTTAGAAACAAAATTTTCAGGCCCTAGGACTAATAAATCAGTGACTAAAACCGAACTTGGTGAATTTTTGGGTTAATATGTAATTTCTATGAAATTATTCTGCTAAAATACGCCTAACCGGGGACTTTTTGGATAAATTTCTAAAAATAATGTAACAAGCCTAACAACCATAATATTTCAGTAAGTTGAGGACCTCAAACTCGTATTTTGATGAAAGACTTGAAGAGAATAGGTTAAAATGTCGATTTCGGGTAAAAATGGGTCTTAACGGATTAAATGTTGGAAACACGATCTTTGTGCAAAGGACCCCAAAACTCTTTCTAAAACTGATTTAAAAGTAATTTAATGACCCTTATATACTCTTAAGGGCCATAATGTGTCAAAATTAGAAAAAAACCAACTTTTGGGTCAAAATTGTAAATTTTGAAACTTGAGGGACCAAAGTGTAAAATTCATAAATAAAACTAATTTTTAGTAATCTTATGACTAGAAAACTCTTGTTAAACTTATTATAATATAAACAAACTTACAAGTGTGATATAACTTTTCATCCATATCAAAAACCCTAACTTTCCTAAAAAAGGAAACTTTTTGACACATACTTTTAAGAAGCAAAGCCACGTGAACACACGACCATAAAATACAATTAGATACACTTCCAATAGCCTAAGAGC
The DNA here is from genome assembly GCA_025506505.1 of Flaveria sonorensis. Classification (NCBI taxonomy): domain Eukaryota; kingdom Viridiplantae; phylum Streptophyta; class Magnoliopsida; order Asterales; family Asteraceae; genus Flaveria; species Flaveria sonorensis. Next base: position 802,931 of record CM046437.1, on the reverse strand, counting down.
ATTTTCTTACTACTTTTATCTTGATCATAGGGTGCTAGGGGCTGAATCTTTTCTGTGTCGGAAGAATCTTTGATCTGCATAAGGTGAGTTTTAGTGTTCCCTTTTTACTACTATTTTTGGGATGAAGCATGCTATGTTTGAACTAAATTTATTTGGGTACCATTATGTGATGCTATTATATGTTATGGCTAATGTTCGAACCAACACCTACTTGTATCACAATCATTAATTCTTGTGAGAACCGCTTGTTTTATATGGGTAGATCTACTTGGGGAATCCCCCACGCACAGTGCCTTCCGACATAATAGGAAGGGTACCCCACTGAGATCCTGCGGGGAAGTTTGTGTCATGTAACAGGTTTTATAAGATACTATGGTGTACCAATCAGCAGGTATGGTACACTCTGTGAGGCTCAGTTTCCCCTATGGGATAACCGGTACAACACAAGTTTAGAAGAGGCTAGCCGGGACTGAGTGCAGGGTTGATTGTGACCCCACAACAATGATACTTATGATTTTAAATTTTACTTATGGATTCTAAAAAGCCAATTTGTTTTTGAAACTTTAAGCACTGAACTCACCAACTTTTTAGTTGACACACAAATCTTTTTGAGCATGTTTCAGGTAATCCTTGATGAGCTTGGATTTTATGGAGACTCTAAGGATGACTTAGCACCGTGACTACCCCCTGGCATTACTAGGACTTTTAAAACATTTGAGACATTTGAATTTTTTGAGACTATTATGGATACTTATGTAATGGGTCATTTTTACTTTTGGGTTTGACTGTGTTAACCCGGACAAAATTTAAGTAATGTAATGACATTGTGATTTCTCGCCTTATGTGCTCTTGTGTGGCTTTGTTTCCGCTGCCATGTATGTTGCTTATCTGCGATGTCCCATCCTTTTCTGGGCCCAAGGTGTGACAGATTAGTATCAGTGCCAGGTTGTAAAGAAGTCGGGAATACCTTAGTAGACCTTAGGCTACAACCCTGATGCCCTAAGACTATCATTGTTTTGGATTGTGTTGGGATGAGTTGGTCGGGTAAATTGATGATTACACTTGATCAACGTAATCATGAATTTATCAGACGCGTGAATTCCGGCACAACCCCCTAATTGGTGATAAAATCTTTCTCCCGGATAGAAAATGTTTTTATGGGGTCTAAACTTTATATTTGTGCCTGTTGTAAGTTGTTCTATTACAGAGTATAGAAACTACTACCATCATTACTGCTGTAACCATTATTATGAGATACTATCATTACTACTGTCACGAGCTATGAGAAACAAAATTACTCATGATGATTTTACAGGAACTCGAGAATCATGGCAAACAACAGTAAAGCGCCTGCATTCCCTATTGTTGAGACCGCCCTAGTAGGAAGACTCAGGAGGGCAACATCCCCATCGCAGTATGAGGAGTACCTGAGGAGATTCAGCCATCCAGGATGGATATCGGTGACATCAGACAACACGGAGTCATCGGAGGAGTCTTCCACGACATCCCAGGAGAGGAGTTGGACACACTCCCACTCACCTCATGTCACTGCACTTGTACATTCGCCTATACCGCCTATCGGGAACACGGGCTCGCGAGTCATCTCCTGCCATGCAAGAGTACTTGACCTGGAGCTTCTATTTCATTTAGGATGCCGCCTCCTCCACCTCCTCATGCGACAGCTCCCACACCGGTACCTCCGATGATGGGACCGCCCAGACGTCAACTACAGGACTAGTATTGGATACCGCCCAGGCGTAGCTTATACGACGGCCCAAGTGTCTTAGCTGGAGACCCCTACTCCCAATCTAGCTGCCGAGCTATCGATTTTGGTCCATCTGACCCTCACTGAGCGATATACTTTGGACCATCCAGCATCACGAGCTGACCCTGCAGCATGCCACGCGGACCTAACAGTCCGCCCAGTTCCAGGCCATGATGGCGTCTCAGGTGTCCAACGCTTGGAACAAGAGCAGTAATGATGGGTTGATGCCTGATTATCTAAAGATGCTACTATTTTTAAGAGACTACTTATCTATTTCAGATACTATGATTATTATTCTGGGGTGATGGGACCTTCCAAATTGTATGAGACTATTGACATTTTACTTGATAATGCTACATTTATCCATGCTTGAACTTTCTTTTATGATATTATCTTGTCCGTTGCAGGTTGGCTGATTAGAATGTACAATAGTATATTCTAAGAAACTAATTTGATTGCCTCTTCAAAATATTAATTAACCTCATGAAAGTTGTTTGAAACTATGTACGATTTATAAAATATTGGGGACCCTCATGTGTTTGGTAAAGCGACCTTTAGGAGTCGAATCAATGTAACGAGATACTTGAAACAAATCTTATAAGACACTAAATGAGTTCATCTATGTTGACACCAGAATGCCGCCTGTACGTGGAATGCGTGGGGGAAGGAAAAAGGGTGCTGGGCGCATCGGGAACCAAGGTAGAAATCGACCACCTACCCCACCAAGGACCACCCATGAAGAAAATGCCAATGATGAAAGGATCGCCAAGCTGGTGGCCCTGCAAATCGCCAATGCTATCCCCACCATCATAGCTCAACTAAACGCAGACTGGGAAAAGACCTGGAAACAATGAAGGTAACGCCGAGGATACTGAGGAAATAAGAACCGGGTGTTCTTACAAAACTTTTATGGCGTTCAAACCAAAAGATTTCTATGACACCGAGGGTGCGATTGATACTTACCGATGGTTAGACGAGATCGAGGCTGTACTGGATATCAGTGAGTACAAAACTGAGCACATGGTCAGGTTCGCCTCCTAATCTCTGAAAGGGCCAGCCTTGGAGTGGTGGAAGACCATCGTTCAGCCACGAGGCAGAAATGCTACCGGCCGCATGAGTTGGTCGGAGTTTAGAGAGTTGATGACCAGCAAGTACTGCCTAATAAATCAATTGGAGAAGCTGGAAGCTGAATTCCTAAGCTTGGAAAATAAAGGCCCAAATTACACTGAGTACATCAACCGGTTCTCGGCTCTGTCCCGACTAGTGCCCCACTTGGTGACACCCGAATCAAAAGGTGTAGCCCGTTTCATCTGGGGACTGCACCCCAGAGTTTGGGGTATGGTCCTATCTGCCAGGCCTATAACCCTCCAAGCGGCAGTTGATCTTACTGGTAGCCTGACTGACGACATGATTAGAGCTGGCTGGACGGAACAGGGGAGAGCTGAAGACAAGAAGAAGGTGATGGGTGAGAAAAGAAAGTGGTTTGAAGTTAAAAGAGGAATGGGCAGTAGCGGTGGCTCAAGCAGAAGGGCGGGTGAAGGAGCAAGGCGTGATGATCAGGGGGCAAGAGCATGAAAACTGTACTTAGGTACAAGCCCCTTCTGCAACAAGTGCAAGCTACACCACCAAGGGGAATGCAACCCGATGCCTTGTTTCAGGTGCAAGCGAACCGGTCGCCTGATTAAAGATTGTATGTATGAGCCCGGGAAGCAATGCTACGAGTGCGGGGATCCAGGACACATACGGAACAAGTGTCCCAAGTTAGCAAGGGATAAGGACACTAGGCCTAACAAGCCTAAAGGGAGAGCGTTCGTGATGGACCCCAATGGTGCTCACAAAGATCCCGACGTGGTAAACGGTACGTTTCTCATTAATAACCACCCTGCTACTGTTTTGTTTGATACTCGAGTAACTGGTAGTTTTGTTTCTACTACCTTTAGACATTAATTGACTCAGAAGTCTGTACCCTAACTGATGCTTACATGGTAGAATTAGCCGATGGTAAGATAATAGAAACCAATGAAATTATCAAAGATTGCACGATAGAACTAGAGGGTATTCCGTTTGAGATAGACTTGATGCCTATCACTTTGGGGGGATTTGATGCAGTTGTGGGAATGGATTGGTTAGCAAAATATAAGGCTGTAACTGTATGTGGTGAGCGCTTGCTTAGGATACCTTTAACTGATGGAAGCACGCTAACAATCCACGGTGACAGAAACGACACGCTATGCCCTATGATTTCCCACTTGAAGGCTACCAAGAGCCTCCACAAGGGATGCCCCGCTTTCATAGTCTACGTGATGAAACCAAGAGAAGAAAAGAGAATCGAAGATATACCGGTGGTGGCTGAGTACCCAGAAGTGTTTCCCGAGGACCTACCGGGACTCCCTCCGACTAGAAAGGTCGAATTCCAAATAGACCTAGTGCCTGGTGCTGCACCAGTAGCCAAGGCACCCTATCGACTTGCTCCATCCGAGATGAAGGAGCTAATGGTGCAAATCCAGGAATTACTAGATAAAGGATTCATTCGGCCAAGTGTTTCTCCATGGGGTGCACTGGTATTATTCATTAAGAAGAAGGACGAGACCCTACGAATGTGTATTGACTATCGTGATTTGAACAAGCTTACAATCAAGAATCGCTATCCTCACCCAAGAATTGATCACTTGTTAGACCAACTGCAAGGAGCCAGCTACTTCTCCAAAATAGACTTAAGATCAGGATATCACCAACTAAAAGTGAGAGAAGAAGATGTACCCAAGACAGCTTTTCAAACGAGGTATGGACACTATGAATACTTAGTCATGCCCTTCGGACTGACTAATGCACCCGCCACATTCATGGATCTCATGAACCAAGTGTGTCGCCCCTACCTAGACAAATTTGTCATTGTGTTTATCGATGACATCCTGATCTACTCCCATAGCCATGAAGAACATGTGAAGCACCTCAGGCTGATTCTTGAACTGCTCAAGAACGAACAGCTTTATGAAAAATTCTCCAAATGCGAGTTTTGGATGCGCGAAATCCAGTTTTAGGGCATGTGGTGAACAAAGAGGGAATTCAAGTACACCCATCAAAGATTGAAGCCATTAAAAATTGGAAGATTCCTGAAACCCCTACAGAGATAAGGCAATTTCTTGGTTTAGCTGGGTACTACAGAAGGTTTATTAAGGATTTCTCACGGATTGTGCAACCATTGACCGCTCTAACCAAGAAGAACACAACCTTCATATGGGGAATAGAGCAGAATGAAGCATACGAATTACTCAAGGAGAAGCTGTGTAGTGCACCAATCCTCGCCCTACCTGAAGGCGTTGATGATTTTGTAGTCTATTGCGATGCCTCGCGTCAAGGACTTGGATGTGTGTTGATGCAGCGAGATAAGGTAATTGCTTACGCATCCAGATTGTTGAACGAGCATGAGAGAAACTATACTACCCACGATCTAGAACTAGGTGCTGTGGTGTTTGCGCTCAAAATATGGAGACACTACCTCTACGGTACCAAATGCGTCATTTACACTAATCATAAAAGTTTGCAACACATTCTGGAACAGAAGATGTTAAATATGCGACAAAGAAGGTGGGTAGAATTATTGAGCGATTATGAATGTGAGATTCCTTACCATCCAGACAAGGCCAATGTGGTGGCGGATGCATTGAGTAGAAAGGAAAGGGAAAAACCCCTTCGTGTTCGTGCATTAAGAATGCGCGTGTATACCAGTCTTACCGCTAGATTAAAAGAAGCACAAAGGGAAGCCCTAAATGAGGGCAAGCTAGCTGAGGAGATGTTAACGAGAATGGAGAAACGTTTAGAAGTGAGTAATGATGGACTGTATAAGCATGAGGGAAGGACTTGGGTACCGAAACACGGAGGAATTAGAGAGATAGTCCTAGATGAAGCCCACAAATCTAGATATTCGGTTCATCTGGGAAATGATAAAATGTATCAAGACTTGAAGACCTTCTTCTGGTGGCCCGGATTAAAGAAATCCATTGCCACTTATGTGGGGAAATGTCTGACGTGTGCAATGGTAAAAGCTGAAAACCAAAAACCATCAGGAACTTTACAACAACCCAAAATCCCCGAATGGAAATGGGATAAAATTACGATGGATTTTGTTACAAGGTTTCCAAGAACCCCTCGAGGGCATGATGCAATCTGGGTAATAGTAGATAGGCTGACCAAATCAGCTCACTTCCTTCCCATACGGGAAGATTACGATTTACCAAAACTAGCGCGACTATACATCGATGAGATTGTAACAAGACATGGAGTGCTCCTATCGATTATCTCAGACCGTGATAGTCGTTTCACTTCACGATTTTGGAAGTCTCTCCAACAGGCTTTGGGGACACGGCTTGATTTAAGCACTGCATACCATCCTCAAACTGATGGGCAAAGTGAAAGAACTATTCAAACGTTGGAGGACATGTTGAGAGCTTGTGTACTTGATTTCGGGGAAGTTGGGATAATCACCTTCCTGTGGTGGAGTTTTCCTATAATAATAGTTATCACTCAAGTATAAAAGAAGTGCCATACGAAGCTCTATATGGTAGAAAATGTCGATCGCCCTTGAGTTGGAGTGAGATTGGCGATAGCCAAATAATGGGGCTTGATATTGTAATGGAAACCACAGACAAAGTGTTCAGGATTATGGAATGATTAAGAGCAGCCCGAGATCGCCAAAAGAAGTACGCCGATAGAAGGCGGAAGCCCCTAGAATTTCAAGTGGGCGACAGAGTGATGCTAAAAGTGGCGCCATGGAAAGGCACCGTAAGATTTGGCAAGAAGGGCAAATTAAGTCCAAGATACATTGGACCATTTGAAATATTATCAAGACTTGGCCTGGTAGCGTACCAATTAAGGCTACCCCAAGAGCTGAGCTACGTACATGACACTTTCCATGTGTCCAACTTGAAGAAGTGTTTCATTGACAAGGCCTTGGAACTCCCATTGAAAGATGCCAAAATCACTAACGAGTTGAAGTTTATGGAAGAGCCTATAGAGATCCCTGACCGACTAGTCCAGAAACTCAGACGAAGTCTTATACCCAAGGTGAAATTAAGATGGAACTCTAGGCGTCTAGGCGAGGACCCGAATTCACATGGGAAGGAGAAGATGTGATGAGGAAAGAGTATCCACACCTCTTTAAGCCCACACATTCAGAATCTAATTAAAGCTAAAATTTCGGGACGAAATTTCCCAAACGGTGGGTGAATGTAACAACCGACTCCTAGGTCCAACTCCCAGAACCTAAATGTGATTTAACATTGTATTCTTTACATCATTTCATTTCACAAATGTATCTCCTTTTCTTGGTGATTAATTGATTTTTATAATTTATGTAGCTTTGGTTGACTTTTGTATAACATGTTTAAGCCTAGAACTAGTTCCCGAGCCTAGAAAATTCATGTAATTGACTTTATCCCTTGATAATTGTACATAAAATTTAAATCCAAGTCTTCCTTATGAAAATTTCCTCTTGGCGCATCAGAACTGTTTAGGCGCCTCAGAACTGTTTAGGTGCCTCAAAACTATTTAGGCGCATGACAACTGTTCAGGCGCATTTGGCAGTTAGGCGCATCACCCTTGTTTAGGCGCATGACAACTGTTCAGGCGCATTTGGCAGTTAGGCGCATCACCCTTGTTTAGGAGCATGACAACTGTTCAGGCGCCCTGAAAGTGGGCACATGAGCACTGTTTGGGCATTTTTACCACATAGCATTTTAAAATGTCCGAATCCTTCTAGATGCATTTGACCTGGTTTGCGCACCTCCAAACCGACCAATGCATGGGCTGTTACCATGCATTCGGCCACCCCTCCAGCCAACCCCTCTTCACCTCGGTTCTCACTAACCCAAACCCACACTCCACTTCTTCTTTCAAACCACATGCACAACTTCATTTCACTCTTTCACAACCTCTCGAAGTCTCTCTCTCTCTCTCTAGGCAAATCATCACAACTAGGAACCGAGAACTCCTCAAGCTACAACGAAGCAAGGAACAAGGACTCCAAGCCTCAACCTCTCGGAACAACCATTCTAGAACCTCTTGAATCACTCTAAACACGGGTTAACTTGTGGGTAAGCTTTCTTGTACCCGAACAAAACTTTCATTGTTGTTTCTCTCTACTTTTCTCTCCTTTGAATCTTATTTCCTTGTTCCAAGGGCAGAAAACCCACGACCCAGTCATTACATCAGTGTGACTTACAGCATCTCGAAAGGTACACACTTCATCATACTCATTTACCTAGTGTTATTGCCATGAATCTACCTGAAAACCCCTCTTTCATGGGTTTTCAAGACCATTCCACTCACTGTTCCGAATCTAACCTCCATATTGATACCAACTTCAGAATGTTAATGGGTGTTTAAAACCCGAGATTTCATATTACATATGTGTAAATGAGTGCTTTGTACCCCAGCCTTGACTTCGTTAGTTTATATTGTTGAATCCGTGGGGTAAGTCTGAATTTTTTTTTCCGATTGTTTGATGATGTTTATCTGTCATTATATTGGGTTGAATGTTTTGGTATGACATTATGGGCATTAGAAGCATATTTAGAGAACCGAATAGGTGATAAGGGTACCTTAAATGGCCAAAATACTTGACAACTTGTTAGAAAATTTTTTTTCAGGCCCTAAGACTAATAAATCAGTGACGAAAACCGAACTTGGTGAATTTTTGGGTTAATATGTAATTTCTATGAAATTATTCTGCTAAAATACGCCTAATCGGGGACTTTTTGGATAAATTTCTAAAAATAATGTAACAAGCCTAAAAACCATAATATTTTAGTAAGTTGAGGACCTCAAACTCATATTTTGATGAAAGACTTGAAGAGAATAGGTTAAAATGTTGATTTCGGGTAAAAACGGGTCTTAACGGATTAAATGTTGGAAACACGATCTTTGTGCAAAGGACCCCAAAACTCTTTCTAAAACTGATTTAAAAGTAATTTAAGGACCCTTAGATACTCTTAAGGGCCATAATGTGTCAAAATTAGAAAAAAACTAACTTTTGGGTCAAAATTGTAAATTTTGAAACTTGAGGGACCAAAGTGTAATTTTCGTAAATAAAACTAAATTTCAGTAATCTTATGACTAGAAAACTCTTTTTAAACTTATTATAACATAAACAAACTTACAACTGTGATATAACTTGTCATCCATATCAAAAACCCTAACTTTCCTAAAAAAGGAAACTTTTTGACACAAACTTTTAAGAGGCGAAGCCAAGTGAACATACGACCATAATATACAATTAGATACACTTCCAATAGCCTAAGAGCATTTGTTTACTGCTTGTATCTTGATCATAGGGTGCTAGGGCTTGAATCTTTTCTGTGTCTGGAGAATCTTTGATCTGCATAAGGTGAGTTTTAGTGTTCCCTTTTTACTACTATTTTTGGGATAAAGCATGCTATGTTTGAACTAAATTTATTTGGGTACCATTATGTGATGCTATTATATGTTGCGGCTAATGTTAGAACCTGTACCTACTTGTATTACAATCATTAATTCTTGTGAGAACCACTTGTTTTATATGGGTAGATCTACTTGGGGAATCCCTCACGCATAGTGCCTTCCGACGTAATAGGAAGGGTAACCCACTGAGATCCTGCGGGGTCGTTTTTGTCATGTAACAGGTTTTATAAGATACTATGGTGTACCAATCAGCAGGTATGGTACACTCTGTGAGGCTCAATTTCCCCTATGGGATAACCGTACAACACAAATTTAGAAGAGGCTAGCCGGGGCTGAGTGCAGGGTTGATTGTGACCCCACAAAAGTGATACTTATGATTTTAAATTTTACTTATGGATTCTAAAGAGCCAATTTGTTTTTGAAACTTTAAGCACTGAACTCACCAACTTTTTAGTTGACACACAAATCTTTTTGAGCATGTTTCAGGTAATCCTTGTTGAGATTGGATTTTATGGAGACTCTAAGGATGGCTTTGCACCGTGACTACCCCCTGGCATTACTAGGACTTTTAAAACATTTGAGACATTTGAATTTGTTGAGACTATTATAGATACTTATGTAATGGGTCATTTTTACTTTTGGGTTTGACTGTGTTAACCCGGACAAAAATTTAAGTAATGTAATGCCATTGTGATTTCTCGCCTTATGTGCTCTTGTGTGGTTTTGTTTCCGCTGCCATGTATGTTGCTAATCTGCGACGTCCCACCCTCTTCTGGGCCCAGGTGTGACACTAGAACCATTTCAATATGCATTTTCAGATTATAAACTCATTTCAAAACCCATTTTTTATCAAAACATCAACTTTCATGAACATCTAACGGGTGAACTAGGGTTCATCAAGATCTTTATCTTGTTCACCCATGCATGAAAAGATAAATACAATCTAACCCAAACAAGTATACATACCTTGAGCCTAAACCAACAATCTCCAATGCTAGCATGAAGTTTCTAACACCCGATTACGCCTTCAAGCTCTTAACAATGTTCCAACTAGAAACCCTCTCGTTCTTGACTCGAATGGGAGAAGATGTGTTGGGAACGGTCTGCCCAAGACACATATTAAATTGATGTGGCTAGTACGTTATGATCCAAGTCAGGTCATACCCAATAACAAGCTAGACAAACACCTACAATACTTATTTTATGATATGATCATGTAAGTAAATATTAACACTTGAAGTATTTAGAAATTGAGTTTTTAAATATTTGCACTAGTGTTATGAATAAATTATATGGATAATTTATTCTAAAAAGAGAATACTATGTATTGTTATTCAAATGGTTGAACAAACAATACAAGTGTTTTGTCCGCATTTCTTTGTTCATCTGCATTTACTAATGCGGATGTGTAACTGAGGAAATGCGGATGAATATTCCTCATCCGCATTTACTAATGCAGATGTGCATTTGGGGAAATGCTGAAGGAATTACCTCATCCGCATTTACTAATGCGGATGAGCATTTAAGGAAATGCTGATGAAACTGATCATTCGCATTTACAAATACGGATGTGCATTTTGGAAATGCTGATGGAGTTACTTATCTGCATTTACAAATGCGGATGTACATTTGGGAAATGCGGATGAAGTTTCTTATTCTGCATTTACAAATGCATATAGTGTTTGTTCATCCGCATTTACTAATGCGGATGAATATAAGAGAAATATGGATGGGTTAAAGGGATGGGTCCCACCCACTTTTCTTTTGCTTTGAAATTCAGTTTCATAGGACGTGCAATATATATGATTGCATTCAACCACTCTCTCTGATAACTTACAACACACATAAAGGTGCAATCGGTTTTCCTGTAGCTTTTCTCTCGATTAGTCGAGAAAAACCAAGAACTGAACCCGATTCAAGAAAAGAAAATCCTAGCAACCTGGTGTTTTGTTGGAAGCTTGGGGTAGACAAGCTTGAGGTTTCCTGCTTTGGAAGCTGCTGTTCAAAGATCTTCTTGTCACACCCTTAAAATCCACATGCAGGGTTTTACCGTGAGGCGTGTGACATACCAGGATCTCAGTCATTAGTTACTCAGAACGACGCTATATGAACCAACATACCAAAATTAGAGTTTAACTTTAAAACAATGCGGAAGCATTTAATAAACCAAAAAAACCAAAGTAAAGTAACATAATGTAAAATGCGCAAATACACGCGCCCAAAGTAGTACCAACAAAGACTTAAATGTTTAACAATCAAACCAAATACATAATTTCAATCATGCTGACACTATAATGATGCTGACCCATACACGTGCTCCTAGGCAATGGTAACCTCAACCTGAGAATAGCATACTAAAGGAGTCAACACAATGGTTGGTGAGTTCAAGAGCTTGCGTAAAACATAACTGTAACAGTATAAAATATAAGAGTGCATTGAATTAGATAGCTAGTTTAAATTCACAAGTAATAGTCATAGTGATTTCACGATTGAAGCTGACTGTGTTTTGTTTTTTGCCTCCCGTCATGACTTACCAGGTCATGACGATGTCTGTGTTAGGACAAAATTGCACCCGTTTGATCTCGAGTCACACAGGTGGGGCTCGTCAGACCCAGTAGTACTACCCAAGTTTTCCCACACTAAATAACATTATTAACAATCCAAAAGTGTGAGGGCTTTCATGGTATACAACACTATATTATACTATACACAACTTATAATAGTAAAGCATTTATAAAACCAGTATGCTATCTCCCCCAAAAGAGAGTATGTAAAAGAGTGGGGCATGAACTCACCTGGTGTGCACAAGAAAGAACTTAAGAGCTTAACTTGAAAGTGAGAGTGGAAAGACAACCTTCAGAGGACACCTAGAACACATAAGTACATAAGTACGTGTACATAGAATCATGATGAAACCCTAAGTGCTCTATAAACCAAAGAACTCAAGGTTTTGGAAAAACAAGACACATTGATCCAGTTGACCCGTTTGACCCGTTGGTAACATTATTTGTGAAATTCCATTGAATCAAATATAATAGTTCAACACACATGATTTTCATACAAGTTGTTCATATATATCACTTTATTAACCACATGTACTTCCTAGATCATGATAAAACCAGAATAATCATCATGTTCAACATAATTATATCATAACCCATGCATCATACACAGAATCAAATCATGCACAACATGCCATGTGAAGCCACTCACGACTTCACACCCTAAACCCTGCCAATCCTACTAAGTAGGGGCCTCAGATTCGCACGCGTGTATGACGATCATCATCATATTATTCAACAGAATCCATGCCAACCAAAATATTCAATAGTGACATAATACAACCCCAAACAATTTATTCTACCACCTTAGAAATCATTCATGAACATGCTAACATGATCCTAAAGTCACAAACATGCCCAAATCATCATATTCAATATTTTGTGCAAATAAAGTTTCCCTTTTGGGAAAGTGCATCCCAAATCTATCTAACACCCAATACATTCATGATTTCATTAACAATATACCAATTCAAAGTCATGCTATCGTCTAGACATGTTCTACACATCAAATCATCATGATTCATCAATCTTCAAAACCAAAAGTTTCTACTTTTGGTAACATATGAACTACAACATCCATTCTTAGGTTTCTACTATCAAAATCATCATTCTAACATCCCCATAACATGATAAACACTTTGACAACATCAATTCATCATCCAATCATCATATTCATGCAAATAAAGTTACTATTATTAGTAACCTATGAACAACGCATCAAAATCAAAGCTTTCTTGCACAATCAACGTAAACTAGCATCAATATAACCTAACTAACATCATAACATCAACAAACAACCAAGAATTTCAACATTCAATCACAAAATCGAACAAGGGTTTCGGTCAAAGTGAAAAACCATGAAAACTTGTAAAAATCTAACCTTTAAACGTGTAATGGACAAGATTTGATGTTTCTAACGTGTTGTATGCTTGAAATCGATCCAAGACCGTGGCACAATTGCTTGTTGTTGCTGAATTTCGATGGTGTGTGTGTGTGTGAAGGTCGATCGCGGCCGATGGGGTGTGGGGGCTAGGGTTTTGTTGTTTTTTTTATTTAACTAACAATATTTACCTTTTAGGTCCTTGTAATTTATATTTTATAAAAATTAAGCTTTTAAACACTATTTTAAAATGTTTTAACTAAAAAATAACAAGCATACCAACTAATAATAATAATCACTTGCATTATCTTTACTAATTACAAAATACAAGAATTAAATATACATGTTGACACGTTACAAGGTAAAATCCACAAATAATATTTAAATCGTATAAGCACAACTAAGAACCAACATTATTAGTTAAATAATTATCTGTTTATCATTATTAATTATTATTAAGTCACCAACGTTCAACGACAACTAGTGTGTGCTCACGACACGTGTATGCAAGGCCTAACGGAACTAACGGAGTTTGGTAACGGAAAATTACCGGATGTCACATTATCCCCATGTTGAAAGAATTTTCGTCCCGAATATTGCGTTACATGGTGTGTTCCATCACTGGTCTACTGCATTGGCACAAAGTAATTGAGTGAGTCTCGGGTGAGTTGTGACATCATCCCCATGTTGAAAGAAATTTCGTCCCGAAATTTAAATCAATACCTTCGCCGGCTGGCATCGTCTTTTCGAACAGTTGAGGATACTTAAGCTTCATCTGGTCCTCATGTTCCTACGTGAATTCTGGTCCACGTCTCGAGTTCCAACTTTGACTATGGGTATCTTGCTTTGCTTAAGTGTCTTCACCTCACGATCCATCACCTTGACTGGTTCCTCAATGAAGCGTAATTGTTCATCTACTTGGACTTCCTCAAGCGGTACGATCATTGTTTCATCGGTTAAGAACTTCTTCAAATTTGAGACATGAAATACATCATGGATTCCACTCAGCGAATCAGGTCTCGCGCTGCAGCCATACGGTTCCTTATTTGTACAATCTTCTCAGTGGTCTCGTGTACTAACTCAGGACCCGTTAGCTGGCTATCACCAATTTCAGCCCAACAAACTGGTGATCTACATTTTCACCCATACAACGCTTCAAAAGGTTTTGCCTTTATGCTAGTGTGATAAATGTTGTTGTAAGAAAATTCCACAAATGGTAGGTGAACTTCCCAGTTATTCCCGAAGTCAATCACACAAGCACGTCTGTATAGTACGCTCACTTTGACCATCGGTTTGCGGGTGATAAGCAGTACTCATGTCTAACCACGTACCTAATGATCTCTGTAATGACTGCCAGAAGTGCGATGTAAAACTAGCATCGCGGTCAGAAATAATTGAAACTGGTACACCATGTCTTGAAACTATCTCCTTCAAATAAAGTCATGTTAATTTCTCCATTTTGTCTGTTTCCCTTATTGCCAAGAAATGAGCAGACTTCGTTAATCGGTCCACAATAACCCATATCGTGTCACAACCAGTAGGAGTCCGTGGTAGTTTGGTAATGAAATCCATTGAAATCTGTTCCCACTTCCACATAGGGACTTCAGGTTGTTGTAATAGTCCAGATGGTTTCTGATATTCTACTTTTACCTTTGAGCAGGTCAGACACTTGCTCACATATGTAGCTACATCCGCCTTCATGTTAGGCCACCAGTAGTGCGCCTATAGATCATGGTACATCTTGTCGGATCCAGGATGTATAGAGTACTTAGACTTGTGTGCCTCACTCATAACCAAGTCTTTTAGACTTCCGTGCAGAGGTACCCAAAGTCTGTCCATGAAGTAACGAGTTCCATCTGCCTTTACTTCCAATTGTTTTTCCATTCCCCTTAATGATTCAAGGCCAATGTTTTCTGCTGTCAAAGCTTCTGTCTGAGGCTCTCGGATTTGTTTCGGTAACTGTGTGCTAATGGTAAGTTGCAAAGCTCGCACACGTCAAGGCTTAGCAGTATCTTTCCTACTCAGCGCGTCAGCGACTACATTTGCTTTCCTCGGATGGTATTTGATGGCACAATCATAGTCGTTCAGTAGCTCTACCCAATGTCTTTGCCTCATGTTCAATTCCTTTTGCTCCAAGATGTGCTGAAGACTCTTGTGATCGGTGTAAATAGTGCATTTGGTACCGTACAAGTAGTGTCTCCAGATCTTTAAGGCAAAAACTACCGCACCCAGCTCCAAATCATGGGTGGTATAGTTCTTCTCATGAACCTTTAGTTGTCTAGAGGCGTAAGCTATCACCTTATCTCGCTGCATCAGGACACAACCAAGTCCTTGAATAGAAGCATCGCAGTAGACTACGAAGTCATCACTTCCCTCTGGTAACGCCAATATCGGTGCGCTACACAGTTTCTGTTTTAGCAACTGGAAAGCAGATTCCTGCCTCTCGCCCCATTTATACGTCATTCCCTTGTGAGTCAAAGCTGTGAGGGGTTGAGCAATCTTAGAAAATCCTTCGATGAACCATCGATAGTATCCTGCCAGTCCAAGAAACTGTCGTATCTCACTTGGCGTCTTAGGAACCGACCAATTCTTTATCGCTTCAATTTTTACTGGATCAACATGTATTCCTTTCTCGTTAACAATATGACCCAAGAATTGCACTTCACGTATCCAGAAATCACACTTAGAAAATTTGGCGTACAATTGTTCTTTTCTAAGTAATTCCAAGATTAAACGTAAGTGCTCTTCATGTTCTTCCTTGGTCCTTGAATAGATCAATATGTCATCAATGAACACAATAACAAATCGATCAAGATAGGGTTTGCACACGCGATTCATGAGGTCCATGAATACCGCTAGTGCATTTGTCAACCCGAATGGCATGACCAAGAACTCGTAATGACCGTAACGTGTACGAAAGGCAGTCTTCGAGATGTCCTCCTCTCGAACTCTCAGCTGACGATACCCAGACCTCAGGTCAATCTTAGAATAATAGCTTGATCCTTGCAGTTGATCAAACAAATCATCTATACGAGGTAAGGGATATCTATTCTTGATCGTAACCTTGTTTAGTTCCCTATAGTCAATGCACATTCGAAATGTACCATCCTTCTTCTTGACAAATAGAACTGGCGCTCCCCAGGGCGACGAACTGGGTTTGATAAATCCTTTATCCAACAGTTCTTGGAGTTGAGCAGATAATTCCTGCAGTTTGTTTGGAGCTAACCAGTAAGGTGCTCTCACAATCAGAGCAGCTCCTGGAGTCAAATCAATTTGGAATTCGACTTGACGATGAGGTGGTAGTCCAGGCAGGTCCTCCGGAAACACCTCGAAAAACTCACGAACCACGAGGATATCCTCTATCTTCTTTTCCTTTGTCTGTTTGTCTGTGACAAGTGCCAACATGGCTAGACGACCTTTCTGTAATAATTTCTATGCCTTCATGAACGAGATGATGTCCATCACTGCACCACTCCTATCGCCTCGAACCGAGAGAATTTCTTCACCGTTAGGAATCCGTATAACCTTCTTGTGACATATGACTTCCGCTTGCTTGTCAGAAAGTCAATCCATGCTGACTACTACATCGAAGCTCCCAAGTGTGATAGGCATGAGATCTATGTCGAAGGTATGACCAGCAAGTTCTATCTTGCAGCCTCTAAGGATATGTGTCACGTGAATCTGTTTACCGTCAGCTAACTCTACGGTGTACTTAGATTCTAATGTTGAAGGCATATCAGTTAAAAGACTACTAAACTTAGTGGAAATAAAGCTTCTATCAGCTCCAGTATCAAATAATACGGTAGCAAAACGACCATTAACCAAGAATTTACCAGTTACTATTGTAGGATCGTTTAGAGCCTCACCTGAGCCAATAACGAAAGCTCTACCTTTGGTTCCATTTTTGTTGCCACCGTTGTTATTACCATTGCCATTACTGTTGTTATTGTTGTTGCCATTGTTGTTATTGCCAGTGTTGTTCTCGCCATTTCCATTCCTCCTAAGCTGTGGAAAATTGCATCTGTAATGGCCTTCTTTTCCGCACTCAAAACAACCTTTCGGAGTTTTTTGAGATTGTTGAGGCTTCTTCATCAGTTCACCACGGCAATCCTTCGCTGCGTGTCCAACTTTACCACAACGCTGGCATCGGAAATTATCACACCTGCCGGTGTGGTGGTAATTACATCGGTTGCATTTGGGATTTTTCCCAACATAGCCTCCTTGTCCCTGTGGTGCCGAGGATGACTGATTGAAATTTCAGTTGTTATCAAACATCCTTTGTTGCTAGGAAGGTGGGTGCTGTTATACATACGACTGTTGTTGTTGTGGCTGGTTGCTGGAGGATGAGCCTTTGTTACTAATGTTCTCCTACTTTTGTTTGTTGTCGGGCACACTAGCAACCGTGCCCCTTTTGGGTAACCGTCATTGCTTGACTGCCTGGTCAGTCAGCCTGTGAACTGACCGAATAGCCTGCTGTATGGTAGTGGGGTTGGAAGTAGTTACCATACTCTGAATCTCGGGCACCAGTTCACGTATGTAGTGCTCGACTCTCTTGTGCATTTCAGTGACCATTCCCGGGCATAGTGTGGCCAACTCATGAGTACGGGTCGTGTAGGCTTCAATCTCCGAGCCTTGCATTTTAAGTTGCCAGAATTCCATCTCCAGCTTCTGCACTTCGTTTTAGGGGCAATACTCCTCCATCATCATTGCTTTGAATTCAACATAAGGTAAGTCATTAGCCATATCCTGGTCCAACATGTGCACCTGAGCATTCCACCAGGAGAGAGCTGCGCCTTCGAGTGTTCCAGTCGCGAACTTCACTTGGTCAGCTGGCGGACAGTTACACTTCGCGAAAACAGATTCTGTCTTCTCAAACCATCTCACTAGTCCCACAGCTCCTTCAGTCCCGCTGTAGGTATGGGGCTTGCAATCCATAAAGGATTTGTATGTACAAGGTGGAGGTCCTGTTTCGACAAACCATACATTATTCAGGTATCCCAGACAAGTAACTAGGATAATTGGTTACCTGTTGGCTGTCCGGTTTGGGCAGCAGCCACTGCTGCCTATACATGCTCGTTAATTAGGGCAGCCAACTCTGCAGGTGTCATGTTTATGGCACCAGCACCACATCCAAGACCACGTCCACGTCCTCTACCGCGTCCGTCCGTATTTCACTTTACATTCACAAATACAATAGTGAGTAACATCCAACACATTAATCCCATTAAAGTATGGTAAATAGTAAGAAATAATGAATTTGTCACAACCACAACATTTATAACAAAATAATAACCAAAGATAAATAAATTATAAATGGTTCACAAAATATTCCATCAATGTCAAAATTTTATCTTTTCAGTTGGGTGGGAAACAACCCTTCCTACATAGGTTTCAAAAGGAAAGAAACACTATATAGTCCAAGTCATATAAAAGTAGAATCAGTCCAACACGTCAGATCCATCAATGTCCTCATCCATCTCTACTGGTTCTTCTTCGGGGGCTTCCTCCGGTTCCTCTTCCGGGTCTTCCTCATCAGGGTCCGCCAAAGGTGCAGGGGCTCCAGCAATCTGAAGTGCTGCTAGTTGTGCCTCTAGATCAGCAAACCTATCATCGATCACTATGTTATGGTGATCCTGCGCGTCCATACGTCCAGTAAGTGCTACAACGTTGCCTGCCAGGGTATGATGTCCACCAATGGCCATCGAGAGTCGCTCCTGAAGCGTCTCTACCTGATAGCACAACTGTCGCATCTCAGATCGTAAGGCAGAGTTCTCATCAGTGAGTCCTCGGATATGCTGTCGCTCCGTGTCTAGAGTGGCCACTAAAGCTGCAAATGCCTGCTAGAGAGGGATGTCCAAGGTAGGAAGAGTAGACAATGCAGAGGCTGTCGATGACCTAGTCCTAGGTCGGGTAGAAGCTATAGGTGGTACACACTCTCTATAAGCCATACGGTTTATGTAGGTAGGGTAGAAATCCCAGTTTCGCAGAGGATCGAGCTCAGGCGGTATGAAAGGCTGATCCCAGTCTATCTCGCCTGGAGGATAAGGATGCCGGGGCCAGTTAAATCCCCTATCAGGTACGGGAGGAGTAGGTGGTGACTTAGATCACGCAGGTCTCTTGCCTAAATTTCTGGACAACGATTCCATGTTGCGAAGTACGTGATGCATATGCCAATGAGTATACAGTAAGGAAATAAGTGAAGAGTAACTAACAAACTGTGCGGTTATAGTCTAATATGTATGCAACCTAGTTCCCTATAACCAATGGCTCTGATACCAATCTGTCACATCCTCACAATCCACGTGCGGGGCTTTACCGCGAGGCGTGTGACATACCAGGATCTCAGTCATTAGTTACTCAGAACGACGCTATATGAACCAACATACCAAAATCAGAGTTTAACTTTAAAACAATGCGGAAGCGTTTAATAAACCAGAAAAACAAAAGTAAAGTAACATAATGTAAAATGCCCAAAGTAGTACCAATAAAGACTTAAATGTTTAACAATCAAACCAAATAACAAATTTCAATCATGCTGACACTACAATGATGCTGACCCATGCACGTGCTCCTAGGCAATGGTAACCTCAACCTGAGAATAGCATACTAAAGGAGTCAACACAATGGTTGGTGAGTTCAAGAGCTTGCGTAAAACATAACTGTAACAGTATAAAATATAAGAGTGCATTGAATTAGATAGCTAGTCTAAATTCACAAGTAATAATCATAGTGATTTCGCGATTGAAGCTGACTGTGTTTCGTTTGTTGCCTCCCGTCACGACTTACCAGGTCGTGACGATGTCTGTGTTAGGACAAAATTGCACCCGTTTGACCTCAAGTCGCATAGGTGGGGCTCGTCAGACCCAGTAGTACAACCCAAGTTTTCCCACACTAAATAACATTATTAACAATCCAAAAGTATGAGGGCTTTCATGGTATATAACACTATATTATACTATACACAACTTATTATAGTAAAGCATTTATAAAACCAGTATGCTATCTCCCCCAAAAGAGAGTATGTAAAAGAGTGGAGCATGAACTCACCAGGTGTGCATAAGAAAGAACTTAAGAGCTTTACTTGAAAGTGAGAGTGGAAAGACAACCTTCAGAGGACACCTAGAACACGTAAGTACATAAGTACGTGTACACAGAATCATGATGAAACCCTAAGTGCTCTATAAACCAAAGAACTCAAGGTTTTGGAAAAACAAGACACATTGACCCAGTTGACCCGTTTGACCCGTTGGTGACATTATTGGTGAAATTCCATTCAATCAAATATAATAGTTCAACACACATGATTTTCATACAAGTTTTTCACATATATCACTTCATGAACCACATGTACTTCCTAGATCATGATAAAACCAGATTTTCATACAAGTCATGCAAATCTCAAATGATCATCATGTTCAACATAATTATATCATAACCCATGCATCATACACAAAATCAAATCATGCACAGCATGCCATGTGAAGCCACTCACGACTTCATACCCTAAACCCTGCCAATCCTACTAAGTAGAGGCCTCAGATTCGCACGCGTGTATGACGATCATCATCATATTATTCAACAGAATCCATGCCAACCAAAATATTCAACAGTGACATAATACAACCCCAAACAATTCATTCTACCACCTTAGAAATCATTCATGAACATGCTAACATGATCCTAAAGTCACAAACATGCCCAAATCATCATATTCAAGATTTTGTGCAAATAAAGTTTCCCTTTTAGGAAAGTGCATCCCAAAATCTATCTAACACCCAATACATTCATGATTTCATTAACAATATACCAATTCAAACTCATGCTATCGTCTAGACATGTTCTACACATCAAATCATCATGATTCATCAATCTTCAAAACCAAAAGTTTCTACTTTTGGTAACATATGAACTACAACATCCATTCTTAGGTTTCTAGCATCAACATCATCATTCTAACATCCCCATAACAAGATAAACACTTTGACAATATCAATTCATCATCTAATCATCATATTCATGCAAATAAAGTTACTATTATTAGTAACCTATGAACAACGCATCAAAATCGAAGCTTTCTTGCACAATCAACGTAAACTAGCATCAATATAACCTAACTAACATCATAACATCAACAAACAACCAAGAATTTCACCACTCAATCACAAAATTAAAATAGGGTTTCGGTCAAAGTGAAAAACCATGAAAACTTGTAAAAATCTAACCTTTAAACGTGTAATGGACAAGATTTGATGTTTCTAACGTGTTGTATGCTTGAAATAGATCCAAGACCGTGGCACAATTGCTTTTTCTTGCTGAATTTTGATGGTGTGTGTGTGAAGGTCGATCGCGGCCGATGGGGTGTGGGGGCTAGAGTTTTGTTGTTTTTTTTATTTAACTAACAATATTTACCTTTTAGGTCCTTGTAATTTATATTTTATAAAAATTAAGCTATTAAACACTCTTTTAAAATGTTTTAACTAAAAAATAACAAGCATACCAACTAATAATAATAATCACTTGCATTATCTTTACTAATTACAAAATACACGAAATAAATACACACGTTGGCACGTTACATGGTAAAATCCACAAATAATATTTAAATCGCATAAGCACAACTAATAACCAACATTGTTAGTTAAATAATTATCTGTTTATCATTATTAATTATTATTAAGTCACCAACGTTAAACGACAACTAGTGTGTGCTCACGACACGTGTATGCAAGACCTAACGGAACTAACGGAGTTTGGTAACGGAAAATCACCAGATGTCACACTTCTTCCTCTGTCCCATTTAAGAGGTAGAATTCTTAACATCCTATGGTTGTTTGTAAGCATGATTTTTCATATAACGATCCATTACGGGTTTTCTTTTAACAGATATATAAATTGGTTTATATATTAACTGTAACAAGTTTTTCTTCCACTTCCGCTGCGGTTTTCATTTTATAAGGATAAAATGACTCTAATAAACTTGTGAAAACCCTACAGTGGTATCAGAGCTGGTTATATGGATACATGCTTCATCTGGACTGAATTCTCGGTTTCTTGCTATTTTTCACCAACAGACCGAAAATTCAAGTCTATGTTTCCCCTGTTTTTTAAGATTCTACTTTACATGCATATTGTAATCTTGAAAAATCTTAATCATTTGGATGATTTAAGTTGTTTGGACAAGAATCATGATTTTTGGTTTGTTTATACATTAACCGAAAGTCTGTGATTCAAGGGGAATACTCTCGGGTTTTGCTTACATATTTGGATATGTATCTTGATGTTCATAACCTAGCTGAGACGTTGTGTTTGGTTGTGTTGTGATTTGTATTTGATTATTCAAAGGGTTGTAATAATTAAATTTATTTGTTCTTCCTATTGGCTATGTAATTTATTTAATTTCATTTGGTATGTAAAATAAATAGATTAGTTGCTTTTCATTTTTACTAGAAAATGTATGTAGGATATATAATTTTGTAAAAGAAAATGAAACAAGAATGTTTTTTGGTTTGGGCCGATTTTGTTCCCAAAGGGCTTTATAGCTCTTGCTGGGATTTAAGCCCAATAACCAAAAACATATTTTGAAGGCCCAAATAGGGGTTTGGTGCAGAATTTTAAGTCCAACTGGAAGCTGAAATCGAATGGGAGAATCACAACACAAAGTGGACACTTGAAGCATTTGGATGCGGGATCAAGTGGGAGTTCACCGACACAAGTGTTACCCTTAGGAAGGACCTAATAACTCACTTGTTTCGGTCAACAAGTGATGTTAAATTAGTTGGCTATGGTTATGAACTTGTTGTTGTATATGTTGCTTGGATGGTTGATTTAATTTATTGTTCATGTGATATTTGGATATGCACTATTAAACAATTTCAAATCAATAACAAGCTTCAATCAGTTCTTTTGGAAACATTAACATGGGTAATAAAATGGTTTTATTAAAGGCTAATGTTTTCGCAATAAAATTGTGTTTTATTAAAAGAACTTTCGGAAATTGGTTTCACTTGTGTTCCACGCATTTGAATGCATGCAAATGTAAGGTACAAAATGTTTTCAAAACTAGAATTAATGGAAACAAAATCCGTTTTTAACAAGTTTAACACCATCCTTTTATACAACACTCGAATCACTTGGGAACTATTTATGGGATAAAGGTCACCTAACCACATTTAGGGAACTTGTGTGTTTGAGGTGGGTTTAGCATATTTATGGGATAAAGGTCACCTAACCACCTGTATGTGTAAACTCACACGTGTGTGTAAGTAGGACGACTTGAATTGGAAACCATATGAATAGGGTCACCGAAGCATGGCGTACAATGGTGTTGATGGGATTAAACATGCCGACTAAACATAAAGATGTTTAACCGATCCCATAAACTAGAAGTTGCAAAGGGTTGTAATTGTCAAAAGTTGACTGCCTTGTTAATTTAAATAATGGGATAAAGGTCACCTAACCATTATTTGAATGTAACGTTAGATTCTAGATTTTAATTATTAATTGTCTATGAGACATGAAAGGGTATTAATAGTTAAAATGTCTTTTTTGTAAATACTAAAATTGAACTTTGTTTATATTATAGTAATGGCCGCAAATAATAACAATGCTACCTCCCCGACCGTCCATAACTTATCACTGAGAACTATCCTGGAAAAGGATCGGCTAAACCATAATAATTTCATGTCAAAACTTGAGAATTGTTCTCAAGCAGGAAAATAAATCATATGTGTTGGACAATCCTATTCCCGATGAACCCAACATTGATGATGTTGATGCCTACGAGGATTGGGTTAAGCACACTGAGGATTATGTGCAAATTTCTTGCCTCATGTTGAACCATGATTCCCAAGCTTCAAAAGGATTTTGAACATCACGGGGCATATGACATGATTACCCAGCTAAAGGAAATTTTCCTTCAACAAGAGAGGGTAGAGCGGTTCGAAACGGTTCGAGCGCTTCATGCATGTCGAATGGAAGAAACCCAATCTGTATCATCTTATGCGATGAAGATGAAAAGCCACATTGATCACCTTGAAAGTCTAAATTGTCCCATCTCAAAAGAGTTGGCCACGGATTTGATCCTCAATGGTCTAACCAAGAAGTTTGAGACTTTTATCATGAATTATAACATGAATGGATGGGACAAGAGCATTGGGGAACTTCATGCAATGCTCAAAACAGCTAAGGCAGGGATGGGTAAAAGGGTTTTACCAATTCTCACGATCAATGAGGGTGGCAACAAGAAGAGGCATCACCCCGAACCTAAGGCAAATATTGCCAAAGGCAAGGGGTACATCAAAGGAAAGGGTAAGGGAAAGATAAAGCGGGACCACCAAAACCGAGGCTTAAGAAGCCAAAGGTTACGGAGAACTATCCATGCTTTGAGTATGGTGAGATAGGACATTGGAAGAGGAATTGTCCAATCTATCTCAAGGAGTTGAGAAACAAGAGGGATGCTGGGCAGACCTCAGGTATAGCTTTCATGATCCATATTAAACTTAATGTTATTTCTTCAAACACATGGGATGATGGGCAGACCTCAGGTATAGCTTTCATGATCCATAATTTCAGTTTCCCTTCTAAAACAATATGGTTATGTATTAAAGTTTGTAAACGATGGTATTTGTGTATTTATGGATGATATATTTTATTTTAAGGCTATGCCTTTTAATGGTATTTATGAATTGGTTCATGATGACTCATCCTTTAATAACTCGTTATATCAGTTGAGCACCAAGAAACTTAAAATGGGTTTAAGTGAATTATATCTTCGGCATTGTCGTCTTGGTCACATAAACAAGAATCGTATTCAAACACTTCAAAAGAATGGTCTTTTGGAAGCAAATGAAGAGGGTTTATTTGATAAGTGTGAATCTTGTTTACAAGGAAAGATGACCAAGGAACCCTTTAGTGGTACTAACCAAAGGGCAAAAGACTTATTAGGAATCATACATTCGGATGTATGTGGTCCTTTTAAAGCAATGATAAGGAATGATGAAAGATACTTCATTACCTTCATTGACGATTATAGTCGTTATGGTTATGTCTACTTGTTGTGACACAAAGATGAAGCTTTTGAAACATTCAAAATATTCAAGAATGAAGTTGAAAATCAACTCAACAAAACCATCAAAGTTCTTTGTTCGGATAGAGAAGGTGAATACCTTAGTGATGCTTTTCAAGATCATCTTAGGAGTTGTGGGATTGTCTCACAGCTTGCTCTACCCAGAACACTACAGCATAATGGTGTGTCTGAAAGGAGAAACCGAACCTTATTGGAGATGGTTCGATCTATTATGGCTAGAAGTACACTACCTCTTTGGGGTTTCGCATTGCTCTCCACGGCCCGTATTCTGAATATGGCCCCACCAAGAAAGTGGATAAGACACCTTTTGAAATATGGCATGGAAGGGTTCCATCGTTATCATATTTAAAGGTATGAGGTTATGAGGCTTATGTTAAGCAAAACACCCCAAACAAGTTAGAAAGCCGATCCACTAAGTGTATCTTTGTAGGATATCCCAAGGACTCGATGGGATATTATTTCTACAATCCAACAGAGCAAAAAGTATTTATTGCTCGAAAGGCTGAGTTCTTAGAAACTAAATTCCTTATGGAAGGAACTACCAATAGAACAGTGGAACTTGATGAGGATCAAGAACCACAAGCCGATACACAGTTGGTTGATACTAGTAATCAATAAGAGGTTGTTGATAATGATCAAGTGGTTGATCAATACACATAAAACATTCACAGATCTGGTAGAACTAGCTATCCACCCGAAAGATATGGATTTTTCATGAATGGATGCTATGTAGTTGACTCGGATGAACCAACTACGTACCGTGATGCAATGTCCAATTCGGATTGTGACAAGTGGCTTGAAGCCATGAACGTAGAGATGCAATCCATGTATGACAACCAAGTATGGGAATTTGTTGTGCCACCGCTTAACTCCAAACTGGTTGGATATAAATGGGTCTTCAAGAAGAAAACTAATATGCATGGAAACTTGGATACTTATAAAGCAAGACTTATGGAAAAAGGTTTCACTCAAACTCAAGGGGCTGATTATGATGAAACCTTCTCACCTGTGGCAATGCTAAAGTCAATTGGGATATTATTTGCCATAGCTGCATATTATGACTATGAGATTTGGTAAATGGATGTGAGAACTGCTTTCCTTAATGGACATCTTGAAGAGAATGTCTATATGGTTCAGCCTGAAGGTTTTGTCGATCCACAATATCCTAATAAAGTATGCAAGTTAAAAAAATAAATCTATGGATTGAAACAAGCATCAAGAAGTAGGAATCAATGTTTTGATGAAGAGATCAAAAGGTTTGGATTCATCAAGAACACTGATGAAGCTTGTGTGTATAAGAAAGCTAGTGGGAGCATCATCACATTCTTCGTATTGTATGTTGATGATATATTACTGTTTGGAAATGACATTCCAACCATGGATGGTGTTAAAACCTTGCTTGGAAGTTGTTTTTCCATCAAAGATCTTGGTGAAGCTGCCTAAATTTTGGGAATAAAGATCTATAGGGATAGATCAAGGTGGTTGATAGGTTTAAACCAAAGTGCATACATTGATATAATCTTGAAAAGGTTCAAGATGGAGAACTCTAAGAAAGGTTTGGTACCTATTCAAAGAGAGACAATATTGAGTACATCTCAATGTCCAAGCTCAAAGGATGAGCAAGAAAGGATGAAGGAAATCCTATATGCATCTGCTATAGGATCCATCATGTATGCGATGATATGCACTAGACCGGATGTGTCATGCGCTTTGAGCATGACAAGCAGATATCAGTAGAATCTAGAAAATAGTCATAGGATGGCTGTTAAGAGTATATTGAAATACCTTAGGAGGACTAAGGATATGTTTCTAATATACGTATCTGGTGAAGAGGAACTCGTTGTAAAGGGTTACAAGGATGCCAGTTTCCAAACTGATCGAGATGCTTCTCAATCACAATCAGGGTATGTCTTTATTATAATGGAGGGGCAGTGTCCTAGAAGAGTTCAAAGCAGGATGTGGTAGCATTGCCCATTATAGAATCATAATACATCGCCGCTTCATTGGCAGCACAGGAAGCTGCATGGTTGAAGAAATTCATTGCCGATCTAGGGGTTGTCTCTACCATTCAAGATCCCCTAGAGATCTTTTGTGATAACGAGGGTGCGATTGCTCAAATCAAGGAAACCCGTGCCCATCAAAAGACACATTGAGCGGAGATTCAACTACATAAGGGATGAAGTTGAAGAAGGAAATATATGTATTTGCAAAGTTCACACTAATCAAAATATTGCGGATCCACTCATGAAGCTCCTTGAAAGGCCAAAGCATGAAAGTCATACTTGTGCCTTAGGACTTCGATATTCTAGTGATTGGATTTGATCTATTTAGTATTTAAATAACGGAACAATTGTTATTTTGACTCATATTTATATATGGTTATAATACTATGAGTTATGTTCCATTTTAGCATGTTTAAATCCATGAATATGTTTATTATTCTAAATGTCCGTAGTCGGTCATATTTATGGGAACAAATATGAAGTAAGACTATAATGAACTTGGATTGGTGGATATTCATAAGGTATGAATATAGAGCAAGAGGTTGCTACCAAGGTTCATAAATATTTGTGGGATACAAATATTGGACAGACCCGCTCTCAAATTTTATTGCATGGAATTATGTAATTGATCATAAGTAAATTTGAGTAAAAGCGAATATCGTTGTATCCTCCGACCTGAGATACATATTAGGTTTTGATATTCACCAAATATTATACTTTGATCTAGTTCTTCGCTGTCTGAAATAATGGATAGTACATAAGGCTAGTTATAGGTGTGATACAAGGTGATTGTGAGAAACGTATGTAGTCAAGATGGGATTTGTTCCTCTTATTTGTTGAGAGTATGATGTGTAAGGCCTGATTAAGTTAAATCAACAGAGAATGGTCATTCTGTGTCTCTAGATTTAACATGGCATCTGTAACAAAAGGATAAATTGTAGATTCACCTAAATCATTTCAAGTGAGGGTTCGTCATGCGTATTAGGAGTAATAAGCCATTGTTAGGCGGTATTTACTTCTTGCATCAATTCTTTATGTATCTTGTGCAAGTGGGAGATTGTTGGGAACGGTCTGCCCAAGACACATATTGAATTGATGTGGCTAGTACGTTATGATCCAAGTCGGGTCATACCCAATAACAACCTAGACAAACACTTACAATATTTATTTTATGATGTGATCATGTAAGTAAATACTGACACTTGCCGTATTTAGAAATTTGGTTTTTAAATATTTGCACTAGTGTTATGAATAAATTATATGGATAATTTATTCTAAAGAGAGAATACTATGTATTGTTATTCAAATGGTTGAACAAACAATACAAGTATTTTGTCCGCATTTCTTTTGTTCATCCACATTTACTAATGCGATGTGTAACTGAGGAAATGCGGATGAATGTTCCTCATCCGCATTTACTAATGCAGATGTGCATTTTGGGAAATGCTGAAGGAATTACCTCATCCGCATTTACTAATGCGGATGAGCATTTAAGGAAATGCTGAAGGAACTGATCATCCGCATTTACATATACGGATGTACATTTTGGAAATGCTGATGGAGTTACTTATCCGCATTTACAAATGCGGATGTACATTTAGGAAATGCGGATGAAGTTTCTTCTTCCATATTTACAAATGCAAATAGTGTTTGTTCATCTGCATTTACTAATGCGGATGAATATTAGAGAAATGCGGATGGGTTAAAGGAATGGGTCCCACCCACTTTTCTCTCACTTTTAAATTCAGTTTCATAGGACGTGCAATATATATGATTGAATTCAACCACTCTCTCTGATAACTTACAACATACACAAAGGTGGAATCAATGTTCCTCTAGCTTTTCTCTTGATCGGTCGAGAAAAACCAAGAACTGAACCCGATTGAAGAAAAGAAAATCCTAGCAACCTGGTGTTTTGTTGGATGCTTGGGGTAGACAAGCTTGAGGTTCCCTGCTTTGGAAGCTACTGTTCAAAGATCTTCTTCCTCTGTCCTATTCAAGAGGTAGAATTCTTAACACCTTATGGTTGTTTGTAAGCATGATTTTTCATATAACGATCCATTACGGGTTTTCTTTTAATAGATATATAAATTAGTTTATATATTAACTATAACAAGTTTTTCTTCCACTTCCGCTACGGTTTTCATTTTATAAGGATAAAATGACTCTGATAAACTTGTGAAAACCCTACAAGATGAAGGTTCCTTATAATGGTGGTGGTGTGATTTTGAAAAAAAGGGAGGGTGGTATCAGTGGTGCTCGCGAATGGCCGAAGGGGGGTGGGAGTTGGGTGACCAACGGTGGTCGTGATGGGTTATGGCGACGGTGGGGCTGCTGCGTGTGGTTGACGGTTGTTGCGATGGTGTGGTGGCAGGTGGTGGCCACGACTGATGGTGGTCTTGGTGGTCAGCGGTGGCCTCGGTGGTTGGGGGGTGGTGACTGATGGTTGGTGTTGGGGAAGGGGGTAGAGAGAATGTGAAGAGTTTGTGTATGTATAGAGTGTGTGTTTAGGGGGTGTGTGTTTATATATGAGTTTTTGTAGATTAGGTTTCATCCATGCATGACATGTTCATAGTTATTATTATTATTATTATTATTATTATTTGTCTCAAACAGTTAACCCTGCGTTCTAGGTGGCATATTTTAATTCTGTCATGAAGATAGGAAAGAGAGAGGGGGTTTAGATAGCCCAAGATGTTCGTAATGTATTATAGTCAAATGGTTCGTTTGACCTAGTCACACACTCATCAACATTACCCACGACTCGATAACCATAATTATATAACATTATAATAGAAACAAAAGTAACATATTGTACGATCATACATCAAATACCCATAATTCATAGAATAGGTCAACCATCAAAAGATATTTAGTTAAGTAACCTACATAAAGTATCATTCAGAACAAGTCTTCTTCCCAATCCAAAATATTCAAGCACCCTGGCTTGTACCC
The DNA here is from genome assembly GCA_025506505.1 of Flaveria sonorensis. Lineage (NCBI taxonomy): Eukaryota > Viridiplantae > Streptophyta > Magnoliopsida > Asterales > Asteraceae > Flaveria > Flaveria sonorensis. The sequence continues at coordinate 772,744 of CM046437.1, read as the reverse complement.
ATCATCTATCCCAGAAATAATGCTCCGCTGCCAACATGCATCAAATACGAGATCATCATCATACAAAATGTGACAACTGCCATGGTAGTCTCCACTCTTTCTCCCATCTGAATCGCCTGCTACTGGGCCATCACTATTGTTGCCTTAGCAGCATCAGCTCTCTGCTCTGCTATGGTCAGTCTGTTTCTAGTCTCTAAAAGACTAGCCTCCAGACCTGACACTCGAAAGTGAATCTGGCTGAGAGCATCGTAATCAAGCAATCTCTCCTCCTTAATCGTCGTCATCCTTCCGTCTAAAGCCTAGTTCACTTCCTCCTGAACCTTTAGTTTCTTCTCCCTCACAAATAATTCCTTCTCATAGTGAATGCATTGAGCTGTCAAAGTAGCCATCACACGTTCAATGGACTCGCCATCGATAGTAATCCCATGAGGAGTGGTGGATGACTCACCCACCTCGAAGGTGGAAGGAATCCCATCTCGAGGCCCATCCTCGCATAGTGTCCATGATCCATCTCCACTGCTCATCAAGTAGTCTGGCCCGTTTGGGCACAGGTGCTCCAATCATACCATCACCATCATTGGCCACTCTCCTCGCCTCTCTCCAGTTCCTCCACTCATACACCAATCGAATCTTAGATGGATGCTGCATGGGAGGGATAGGGGCGATGGGAGTCATAGCCATCGAAGTCTCACTCTCCTGAGCCAAACCAACTGGCCCCTCAGTGTCTCGCCTCTTGTCGTCTGGCTGGTCATCATCCTAAGCCTGATCCCTTAGCTCATCATCAGTCTAAGCCTCAGGAATCGGCTCAAGAGTAGCTGCAACAGATGCGGGATCCTCATCGTCGGACTTAGATATCCAACCATTACCCGAGTCTCCCATGCCCGGGTAGAAGGTGGCTGCAAATGAGGGCTGACTAGGGTGATACCAGGGCATAGGTGGTACGAGCAACGATGGACCTTTAGTACTGCTGCTGATATCCAGTACATCCTTTCTATTCACCCGATGAGACATCTACAGTAAAATAATACATCTGTAGTTATTAATCTAACACAAAACACTATCTTATTCTAAATTAACAATTACATAAGGTCTTAATATCAGTCATTTATGTCATCACTAAGCTTTAACCTAACATAAAGCTCGAGAAATGGAAATGTCTTTGGAACTTGTCAAAAATTTTAAAGGTTATAGTCTAGATTTTTCCACTTCTGTCACACCCCAAAAATCGCAGCGGAAATCACGTGACGTGGTGATAACGGAAGTTGGAATTATTCCAACGTTTATAGTTGAACGATAACAGTAAAGTAGTTGACTACTAGTAAACAAGTTTTTACATACTTCTAAAAACGAAATAAAGTGAAATCCAGTCTAAGTAACAACAAACTTGTTTAGTTAAATAAATGACACGTTTCACTTAAAAGTTCCAAACATAAGTAGTCAACAAACATGTTCGACCCTCCGAAGACACATTCCATTGATTCCCCATAGAGCATACCTATAACCCTGAAAAGCATAAAAAATACTTGTCAACATAAAGTTGGTGAGCATTCGGGTTTTATAACTTACAAACATTTGGTTTTTCCAAAAAAAAATAAAATGATATGATGTAGCGAGATAAAATATACTCAACATAGACTAGCTAAGTACTATAATTAATTCAGGTCATAAGTCCATAATCAAGCCAAGAAACACGTCGTTGCCCCACAACAGTCCAAACATATAAACTCCCTCGCTACAACCTGACCAGCACGACTGGTCGCGAGAGCGGACCCATCTAACCCGATAGTTCTACCAATATAGTCTGTGGCCTCCCCGAGATTAATGATTATGGGGGGATTTAGGGGCTCAATCGTATACACTTATACCATTGACCCAACTTATACCTTCATAACATATATTAATCTCGTTTTACTCATCATATATAAAAATAATCAATCATGCTTTTTCCCCAAAACAGTTTAAATAAAACAATACCTAAAATGGGGCCGAAGAACTCACCTTCGTATGCGATCAAATAACAGATCAAAAACGTCTTGCATGGATCTATCAAGATCCTAAACGTGAAAGACTACATTAATAATTGAAAAAACATGCTCATGAGAATGCTATCCACCCAACTTATCTCTTTAAAAAAAATAAAACATTTTTACAGTTTATTACGCGGGGTTTTTAAAGAAATTCGTTGATATTTTTGAGAAAGTTTATTATTTAGTGTATATATTTCTTAAGACAATATATTCATCTCATCAACTATCGTCAACCTTTAATACACTTAATCGTCTAATTATCTAACGATATCACTAGTCCATTCTTAATTCTATAATTGTTTCTTATGAAGACTATTACAATTTCTTAACCTAAGGATTTATGTCGTGAAACCCTAATTGATTATCTATCGGTTTCTAGTGATTTTACTCAAGACTTTCACCATCCTTTATATAACTTTTGTATTTTTTTTATTCCGAAATATATTATTTTTCCTTCGTAGAATAATTTAAAGTTGTCAAAATATAGATTATATATTCTTTTGATAGAGTCGATACTATTTTTATGGCTTTAGTTTGTGAATTATATCGACTATTTTTAAAGGCGTTAACTTGAGTTTGTTGTTTTAAATATATGTATTTATTTTTATTAGTCGTAAATTTCCTGGAAAATATATTATTTTTCAGTTTTATATAAATTTATTTTATAAAAGCATTGGAATCTCAAACGCCATCTTAGTCGAGTTTTCTTGTCACCATATTCCATTTGTCTTATGTTTGGTTCTAACCATGGTTTCTAATTTTCCACTTAATTGTTATTCCAATCTTCTAATTTAAGTGAAACATTTCTATTGTGTCCCGGTATCAATTTTATAACAATTTTTCAACCTAATCATTTCTTTTATAAGATTTGCTTAACAACATCATCCAATGTTCCAACTTCACCATCTTCTTATGACACTATGTCCAACATTATTCATCCATCCAATAATTCTAACTAAAACATTCTTATGAGCTATATTCAACTAATCTTTCCACCTACTCATACATACATACATACACAACATATACATACATCTATGTATATTCTTATAAACCCAAATCATACAAATAACATGATTTCATCAAACTAGAACCATTTCAATATGCATTTTCAGATTATGAACTCATTTCAAAACCTATTTTTCATCAAAACATCAACTTTTATGAACATCTAAGCGGGTCCCTATCATCAAGATCTTCATCTTGATCACCCATGCATGAAAAGATAAAGACAATCTAACCCAAACAAGTGTACTTTGAGCCTAAACCAACAATCTCCAACGCTAGCATGAAGTTTCTAACACCCGGTACGCCTCCAAGCTCTTAACAATGTTCCAACTAGAAACCCTCTCGTTCTTGACTCGAATGGGAGAAGATGAAGGTTCCTTATGATGGTGGTGGTATGATTTTGAAAAAGGGGAGGGGGTATCGGTGGTGCTCGCGAATGGCCGAAGGGGGTGGGGGTTAGGTGACCAACGGTGGTCGCGATGGGTTGTGGCGAAAGTGGGGCGGCTGCGTGTGGTTGGCAGTTGCTGCGATGGTGAAGTGGCAGGTGGCGGCCGTGGCTGATGGTGGTCTCGGTGGTCGGTGGTGGGGGGGGGGGTGGTGACCGATGGGTAGTGTTGGGGAAGGGGGTAGTGAGAATGTGAAGAGTTTGTTTGTATAGAGTGTGTGTTTATATATGAGTTTTTGTAGATTAGGTGTCATCCATGCATGACATGGTCATAGTTATTATTATTATTATTATTATTATTATTATTATTATTATTATTATTATTATTATTATTTGTCTCAAACGGTTAACCGACTTTGAGGTTCGTTAAAATCGTCAACCTAAGTTTTCAAATAGTCAAACACAAATATTAATAAATATAAAATTATTACTAAGTTACGTTCTTACTAAAGTTGACCTGATTTGACCGGTTGTCATAGTGTTCTTTTGTAAAAGTGCTCTGAGGGTGAGAGAGCACATAGTTGTGTGATAGGCCGCCCGAGGGGAGCTCACCTTGGATGGATCAAGCTTAAACGATGTATACTCCTTTGCTATTGTAATCATTTGATTAATAATATTCGATTGAGTTTATTTAATGTTTGTTGATATCACACACGCACACATCCGTCTTAATTTGATTATCAAGTGCAACAAAATATGGAATCGATCGTGATCTGGACTTTATAAAGAAAAAGTTTGCAAGACCGGTGAAGGGTGGTCAATGCAACAGTTTTATAAGGTGGAGAGATATGAAACACTTAGCAGATCAAATAGGGAACCGGTTAGATGATACACAGAACACAAGTAAAAGAACAAGAACAAGAACAAGTACACTTAAATATGGTTTTCAAGAATGATGTATATTGCTCTTAAGTTCTTACAAGTGTTAAAAAGCATACATGAAAAGATACAAGTACTTAAGGCACTTTATATTACATCCTACAGCCGTCCACACTTTGAAGGCCAGCTGGATACACTAATCTAGACAACAAGATCAATGTAGAGTCAAAAGACAGATTGCCTTTTTACTATTGACTATGACATGCCATAACTCACATCCTTATCTATTACAAAAATGATAAAATTACATAGTTAGAAAGTTACAGACAAAAGGCCTTAATCTACAGTTAACAAAAGCATGGACTTTTCACAAACTCATATAAGTTGGTGAGTATTGAGAATGGCCGCGGAAAGTGGTTCAGCTTTTGTCAAAAGGTGATTTAGAGAAACCATGTCTTCTCTGTCTTCGGAAGAAATCAGTCTTTGGATTCGAAAGACTTTGTCCTTGAAGCTTCAGAAGTCTTCATCTTTGGCTTCGAAAGATATGGTCTTTTGGTTTCGGAAGATTTGACACTTAGCATAATTCACGGAGTTGTATCAAATCTTCTGAAGTAACTTCCTTGTACTTCATTTCTTCATGCTGAGAGCCTTGGTTGATCTTTGGTTGCATCAGCCTCTAAGTGTAGTCCTTACAAACCCCCCCTAGGCTGATACTACCAAAACTGAAGAGATCTTTGGATCTTGAACTTTATCTATTGACAGTCCTCATTAGAATCAAGACCATTCCTTTGATCATCATCTGGTCAGGGTTCCTTAGACTCTCAAAGTATCTTCTTATGTCATAGAGATCATGCAAAGGGAGGTCAAGTATGTTTTGCCAGAAGTATAAGACTTGACCTCCTTGATCTCTAGTGACATACCATCTGTCTGGATTGGTGGCAAACATCCAAGATACAATGGGTCTCTCAGAAGTAAGAGGCTCTACTTGAATAGGAGTTTGATGAGCAGCCTCTTCTTGATCACCCTCACGATGTTCTGACCCATCCTGAGGTGTAGAGGTGGATGCCTTAGACTTCTTCTTCTTCTTCTTATCTCTTCTAATGGCCATCCTCTTCCTTTTCCTGTATTTCAACTAAGGAGACTGGCCTACGGTACTAAATTTTTCTTGCTTGTCTTCCTCAGTTGGGTCCTTAACATTTACAGGTTTAGAAGGAGAAGGATCAGGACCTTGCTATGGATCAAAAGATGAAGCTGGCTGGGATGCAGCACTAGGTCTAGGTTGTGTTGTCTCTTGTGGTTCAATCTTAACCTCAGTTTCAAGTGCAGCCTGACTTGGTAGAGAATGCAAGTCAACCAGCTCACCCCTTTTGATCTTCTGCTTGATCACTCTAATGTGATCATCCATTATGGATAGAGACATTGGACCAAGTCTCCTTTTGGAGAATCCATACAACTTCAAGTAGCTCACCATCTTCTGTCTGTCAGCAGATTTCTTCAAGTTTGCTCTGATGGTAGCTCTTGACTTTGCAGCCTCTTCCCTCATCTTCCTCTTTGTAGCTTTTTGCTCTTTTAGAACTTGTTGCTCAAGCTGCTTGAGGTATTCAAATTCAATGTAGTCATATGGTAAGGGAAGAAGGTCTGCTGCCTGATAGAGGCCTGTGGCACTCAGTTAGGTGATCATGTTTTGTCTGTCTTGTTCCTTACCTTCCTAAGTTTGTTGTTCAGGAGCCACAACCTCTCTCTCAAGGCCTTCTTTAACTAGGGAGAGGGAAGGAGCTTTGTAAACGCTTTTTCTTCTTTTTTCTTCTTTGATCCTGAAGAGCAATTCTGCATCCTTAGCTTCCTTCCTCTCCTTTGACAATTCTTTGTCAGCCAGTTCATTTTATTCCTCCAAGGGAAAAGAGATGAGTTCATTAATGTTGTAGTTCCTGGACCCTAAGTAATTTAATCTAGCTGCCCTTAACTCATCGTCTTGAGTGCTTGGCCTGGGGGCAGCCCTGATTGTAGCTTCCATGAAGCCAGGGGTCCTACTTAAACTCTCTCCCCTTGCCTTCTTCTTCCTCTCTCTCTTCTCCTCCTTAATCTCCTTAGGAATCATCTTCCTTTTACCTTTGTTACTCATAGGCCTATGTAACTCAGGTTGAAGAGAGCTTTGACCTTCATTGCTTGGTTCTTCACTTAATCTCTGGCTAGAGAGAGGCTGTGAGACACCTTCACCAGCTGGTGCCTCAAGGTTCACAGGCTCAATTATTGGGCCTTTAGCCAAGGTTTCCCCTTTGAAGCTAATCTTAGGGTCCACCTTAACATCCAGTTGACCAACAGTCTTGCCTGCTAGCCTCTGTCTATATAGTCTTGTTCTCAGCTTGAACTCTTCAAGCACCCTTTGTTGAATCCTATCAGCCAACCTTGCAGCTTTCCTGTTTTGACTAGGATTGGTAAGTGGGAGGTCAGCTAGATAGGTGCTCTTATAGTATCTCAGGTTGTAGAAGTTGAAAATCTCTTATTGACCCTAAGACCTAGAGATTACCAGGGCTCTCCTTTGATCATCATACCTCCATCCCACTATTAGGTTTTTAGCAGGCTGAGATGGAGTAGGCATAGCCCTTGGTACCCTCCTCAAACAAACTTTGAATGAGAAAGTCCACATCAATGTGGACTTGAGGAGGTTGTTGAGTATGGACAACTGCAAGTGAGAGTGGTGAGTCCTCCATGTCCATACTTTGAGAGGAACTCCTAGGTTTTGTGATTGTAAGTAGGACTTTCTCCCCTTTTTTGGTAGCATCACCCTCTTGCACATGGGAACTAGGAGTTAGGTCTACCACATCCACATGTTCTTTGGGCCTGATTGAGTCCTTTGGATGGGTCTCTTAGCTAACTTGCCCTTGAGATCGGTGATCTCAAGTTGCTGGTCATTGACCCTTCTTTGTAAGGTAGTCACCTAAGATTCTAGGTGACTGACCTTGGAAACTAAATAGGTGTAGAGTTTGGCCAGTTTGTGCACCTTTAGCTGCATACTCCCCTCATCTTCATTAGAAAGAAATTGAGATCTCCCATGGCACTCATTTCAAATCTATTCTTCATCAGCTTCTCAAAGTCTTTGTAGAGCTTTAGATTAGTTGACTCAACGATAATGTCATCTACATAAACTTGAACTAGTATCAAGTTATTTCCTGTTCCTTTGATGAAGAGTGTTCCAACAATAGTACCTCTCTTGTATCCATGCTTACAGAGATACTGTAATAGTGTCTCATACCACTTCCTTGGAGCCTGATGCAGCCCATAAATAGCTTTGTCAAGCTTGCAAACATAATCAGGATGATCTGGGTCTGCAAAACCCGGTGGTTGTTTGACATACACCTCCTCATCAATCACCCCATATAAGAAGGCACACTTGACATCAAGTTGGTAGACCTTGAAATCCTTGGATGCAGCAAAAGCTAGAAATATCCTAATAGCTTCAAGTCTTGCTACAGGAGCAAAAACATCTGTGTAGTCAATCCCTTCTTCTTGTGTGTATCCTTGAACAACCACTCTTGCCTTGTTCTTGATGACAAGTCCTCTAACATCCTTCTTTTTCTAAATACCCACTTGGTACCTATGGTAGTCTTCCCTTGAGGAAGGGGACATAGATTCCAAATCTTTTGTCTCTTGAATTAAAGCAGCTCCTCCTGCATTGCTTCAACCCAACTTCCATCTTTCAAAGCCTCTTCAATCTTCTAAGGATCTATCTGGGACAAGAAACAAGAGTAAAGACAAACATTTTGTCATGGGTTCGTCCTCTTGTTCTTACCCCAGTCTCAACATCTCAAATAATGTTTGTGATAGGATAGGACTTATGGATTCTTAGTTGAGGAATTACAGCAAGTTGTTTAGACAGATCTAGATTGGTGAAATTCAGATCTGTTGCTTGAGAGTCATCCACCACATCAACACACTTATCAAGTGACACTTGATCTAATGAGTGTGCTACATCATTGATGTTGTCTTATATGGAGTGGTTATCAGCATCAAGAAACTCCTGATCTCTATCACCACCTCCATCTCCTCCTTCATTGGAAATCCTGGAAAATGAATTAAAGAAAATCATTTAGACACAGGGACCCAAACCTTAACCGGCTTGGTTCTGGGAGAAGATGAATTTGCACAAAAGAAACTATCAACAAAATGTTTTATTCTATTTCCTAAAGAACGGTTATCTGCATTTCTATTTACAACCTCTGGGCAATATTTAACAATGTGATCATCTTTTCCATAGTTGAAACAACAAGATTTTAGGCCTTTTCTTTTATCTTTTTGAATAGGAACATTATCCATAATAATCTCTTCCTCACACTCAGACATAAGAGAATCATAATCACTGTAAGTGACGTGCACTTCCTATGATTTGTTCTCTGAGTCAAATGATCTATCATGATTTGTGGATTCTCTTATCTCTGAAATTTTACAATCATATGAGGATGTTGTTTCACTTGGAGTAGTGATCCGAATGGGAGTGAAAGTGGGAATAGGAAGATAAATTAATTTTTCAGAATAGTTTGATTTTGAAGAATGTTTATCGCCTTTACTGAGAACACCAACTTTTTCATTAACGCTTAAAACATCAACTTCATTTGATTCAAACATTGTGGAATGAGAACAATTGGAATACAAACTATCCAAGCTACATTCTATGCTACTAGAACTATTGTCTACAAAAGATTTTTTGGAATTTGAAGAACTAGAACTAATACTGCCAAGACCTCTACTTCCTCCATAATCATAATCTTCCCGGACCTCTTTATGATTCACCCCTTCTAAACCTACAAACAAACTATTATTAACCTTTTTAATTAAATCATTTGTAGGATGAGGTGTAGGCATTGGAGAATAGCAAAAGGTTCTAGGCGGTGGGTAAACATGAGTGGTTTCACCACAACCCAACCCTGTCTTAATTCTAGCTCTCCTTTGTTTGCTATAGAGTTCCTCTAGCTTCATTCTAGAAATAGTCGATTTATCAAGTTTTGTTTTTACTTTAGTGGTCTCGAATTCAGCTAAAGTTACCCTTTCTGTCAAAGCATTTACTTCCACATTCTCTCGAAAAGGGTTCTTTTTAAATGATCATTTTTTTTAAGCTTCATTTAATTTTACAAAAAATTTTGCTTCATTTTTTTTAAGTTCCTAATTTAACCATCTTAGTTCCCCTTCATGTTCTTTTAATATATTGTTTACTTTATAAATCCCAAACAAACGAATTTTACAAGCAGATGAACACATGCCTTGAACTACCTCATATGGAATCTCCATCACCTTCTTCTCTATAGCCAGGGCCTTCTCAAATTTGCAAACCCTGGATTCCACTTTCAACTCCTCTTCCCTTACAACTTTTCCATCTTCACTCTTTTCTTTCTTTTTATAAGCATTCTTCAAACTGTCTTTCTCTTCACACCCCTTCCTTCTTCCTGCTTCATTCTTCACTACCTCTACAATATCAGCTACCAGGGCATGATTGATTTCTTCTTCAGTCTCGGCTAACTCAGCACTCCAGTCAAAGTTAGTTAGTAGAGTTGTTTCTTTCTTCTTCTTGTTCTCTTCCTTATCATCAATTGGAATGACCCGGTTAACTCCCGTTCCAGGATCAGTAACGATGGGAGATGGACATTCTCTTTTAAAATGCCCGAGCTGTTTGCAGTTGAAGCACATGAGCTTTGATTTGTCAAATCCAACCTTTGCATTTTGGTTTCCAAAATTCTTCCTTCCTATTCTCTCCATGAATCTTCTCGCCCTTAAAGTGATCATAGCCATCTACCACTGAAGATTGGCTTCCTCCAGATCATCAGGATCCACCTGATACATATCTTTCGTAGTCATTCCTCTTCCCTTTAGTTCACCAGCCACCAATGCTTCATAACTATGCACGAAGAGACCAAATAGAGCCATACTCACTGATGGAACCTATGGAAGATTTGGCGATTTTGATGTAGATCCACTGCTTGTATTCTTGTCGAAAGTGCTAGTCATACCACCATAAGATGAAACATGCTTTGATGAGTCTGACTAGATGAAATAAGAGCAGCATTCTATGAATAAGCTTGAGATGGAAGCATTGCTTGATTGTATTCTCTTCCTTTCAAGTCTAACTCGAAGGACTTCAACTTGTTGATTATGCCCATAAGTTTGTAATCCAGAAATCCCCTTTCTTGCCTTAACATCCTCACTTGCAGACTCCATTATGGTAGTAGAGAATCTAGCAGCTTCGTGACCTGTTCATTATTTGACAGCTTCTCATTATACTTCTTTAGTGTGCTAGTAACAGACAAAAAGTGATTGGTGAGATTAGTGAGATTCTCATTTTTGTGTCCAACAAAAGAGTTGAATTCCTTTTCAGCTTGAGCGGCTTTATCCTTGACCAATTCCTCATTACCATCATAGAATTCACACAACGCATCGTATAAAGCCTTTGCACTTTTATACTCACTAAATCTATTGTAGATTTCTGCTGATAGGCACAAGGTCAGAGCATCGAATTCCTTTTGATCCTGATCAATCAGCTTGATGTCTCTCTCAAAGTATTTTGTTGGATCTGCAATTTGAATGGTCATATTGTCTTCTATTGAAACAGGCACATGAGGTCCTTTCATAATTGACTCCCATTGAGTGTGATCGGTGTACAGGAAGAAGGCTTTTAAACATCTCTTCCAATAATCAAAGTTGTCACCATTGATTAGCTTAGGTGGTCTGTTTGGTGCCACACTCTGAAGATCAGAAAGAGTAAAACTTGTCGTCATTGAAAGTTGATTAGGTCAAAGAACTAGTAGTTTCGCACAACAGAGTGTAGTTTTGCACAGGAAACAGTAGTTTCGCAGGTAGTAGTTTCACACGTAGAACTTAGTTTCGCACCTAGTTTATGCAGTAGTTTCGGCAGTAGTTTCAGCCGAAACTATTGAACTTTTGTTCAAAGAAAATGAAAGATAGTTTTGCAAGGAAACAGATCAGAATGAAGAACTTTCATTCTAGATTCGCAAAGGAATCAAAACCACCAAAGATCTATAGTTTCGCACGAAGAACTGCAATTTCGCACGATGAATCTGAAAACCCCCTTTTTGCGAAAAAGACCCAAAAATCACCAAAACTCACTCACATCACAACCAATTTGAGATCTGATGATTTCAGAGGTTTCCCAAGTTTACACCACACTTTCCTCAATCAACTTCCATGGATAACACACGTAAAACAGCTCCAAAAAGATTGAAAAGTTGAATATGTCAAAACTACCCAAAAAACACAAACAATCAAGAGCACAAAGGCTTTGATACCATATTGTTGGTCTAATTGATCGATTGAATGTGATTTTGATGAAGGTTTAACACAGAAATCCATCAGATATCACTAATTCTACTATCTTGTGGACTACGTAATGATGAGATATGAACATAAATCAAACATAAAACCCATTTGTAAGAGAATAAGATGAATAATGCTCAAAAGTATGAAATATCAGCTCCTAGCAATACAAAAACAAGAAAAGAACTCAAATCTGTGATAATCAATAAAGTTCCAAGAGTTACATAATGAAGAACAAATAAGCATATAAATACAAGACCTAGTTTCGCATACAGTTTCACATACTGCGAAACTGTACGCACCATGGCATGAGAAACTACCAGGCGAAACTGCAGTATCGCATGCTGTTTCGCATGCAGTTTCGCATGCCACAGAATACGAAATAAGACAAAATTAAACTAGATCTTATTACATTAATATCTAAGATGTAATAAACTATAACTAAAAAACAAACATCAAGGTTAATACCACCCTATTCTTAATCATCAATATAGAGTTTGGAAGAGTAGTTTGAAGAGCGGTCATGGCTTTTTGATCTACATCTATTTTCTTATAGTCGTTTTTAGAGTAGTCAGCCATTTCCTTTGGTATCATCCCACCTCCAGTAGTAGGTGAAGAGGTACTTGGGATGTGAGATCCTTCAACAACAGATCTCCACATCCTGCTGTCTTAAGACTTGATAAACCTTTCCATACGTTGGCACCAAGTATCAAAGTCATCAGGAGTGATCAATTCCCTAAGCAAGCTCTCCTATTCCACGTTGCTGGAAAGGGCTTAGCCACCTTTGGACAAGGACCCATGGACCATTTACATAGTGGAGACTTTGTCATAGTATCGGTTTCCATATCAGCCTTAGAGATAGCTGCCATTTGAGTTGATAAGTGTTTTGTGAAACTAAAGAGATCTAAGATGGTGAGATCTTAAAATCAAGAGCCTAAAAGCTCTGATACCAATTGCAGGACCATTGAAGGGTGCTTAATGCAACAGTTTCACAAGGTGGAGAGATTTGGAAGGCTTAGCAGATCAAATAGGGAACCGGTTAGGATGAAACAATGAACACAAGTAACAAGAAAAATAAACAAGAACACTCAAATATGGTTTTCAAGAATGATGTATATTGCTCTCAAGTTCTTACAAGTGTTACAAAGCTTTAAATCTAAATACAAGTACATGAGATACTTTATACTAAATCCTATAGCCGGCCATACTTTGAAGGTTAGCTGGAAACACTAATCTAGACAACAAGATCAATGTAGAGTCAAAAGGCAAATTGCCTTTTGACTAGTGACTATGACATGCCATAACTCACATCCTAATATATTACAAAAGGATAAAAGTACAAGAGTTGAAAGTTACAGACAAAAGAGCTTAATCTACAATTGACAAAAGCATGGACTTTTCACCAACTCATATAAGTTGGTGAGTCTTCAAAAGTGGCAGCGGAAAGTTGTTCAGCTTTTGTCAAAAGGTGATTCAGAAAAAGCATGTCTTCTCTGTCTTTGGAAGAAATCAGTCTTTGGCTTTGGAAGACTTTGTCTTTGAAGCTTCAGAAGACTTCATCTTTGGCTTTGGAAGATTTGGTCTTTTGGCTTTGGAAGATTTGATACTTAGTATAATTCACTGAGTTATATCATATCTTCCGAAGTAACATCCTTGTACTTCACATGTGCATGTTGAGAGCTCTTTGGTTGTTCTTTGGTTGCATAATCCTTTAAGTGTATTCCTTACATGTATGTTTTTGCTAGAATTATAAGTTCTCATTGTTAAATTTGGTGAGTCGTATTGAGATAAATATCATACAACCCAAATCGACTCATTCTTAGGTTAACAGGTCAAAATCAACATATTTAGAAGTGAGTCTTAAAATATTTTCCAATAGTTCAATTTCATCTTTGTTTTTTGCAGGGATGTAAAAACGCTCATAGTTGAAATGCTTTAAGCTATCAAGTCTCCGGCCACTTGATCAATAGCAACTAAAGGCATTTGTTTTTACTAAAAATCGAAATTTCATCGTGTTAAACCCTTATTCAGTTTTACATCCTATTCATTTTGTTGTTTACATAGACAAGTGCAAAATTATTTATTTGCATATTGTTGTTATTTGAAATGTGAATGTAACTCTTTAAATAAGCCAAAGTTGAACTTTACAGGACAATACATTTATGTACAAATAGCATACACGTGCAACAAAATTGTTTACTTTTATGCCTTTGTTGCAGCAACTAAGGTTGTTTGGAAACCACTTAATGGGTGAATCTACATAATCTTGTAGTTATAGTAGGCATTTAACAAACTACTTGATAACCTGACTAATCTTATAATCATTTTAATAGCCTTAAACTGACATAAATTATTTAATACACTATTTGGTCATCTCATAATCTCCTTTTTAATATTTCATTTATTATCTCGATCCCGAAAATCTCTAATCATAAGTTATTTAATTTTGGGTAATCTGATAATATGTTGTTTGGCATCTCAGTTTCAGCATGATACTCATATAAACAATATAGGTAACCTCAGAATATAATTTTAGAAATCTAATCAATGACTTTTAAGTGTTTTTGTTTGCTACTCAATTATTCATCATTCATGTACTCTGGTTCGGCTTAAAGTTATATAGCACCTTGAGCTTATAAACCACAAGCCATATCTTGATAAATTTCTTTTGTCGCACATTTTGCAGGAGCTTTAGTTGGTGCATATGCAATTGCAATTGGGTGTATTTTTCACCAAGTAAGATATTCTCTATTTCTTTTGGTCATATCAGTTCTTGTTTATATGTATTGTCTTTACATATAACAACTATAGGTAGACGACTATTATAGATATATGGAGGAAAAGAGGAAATGTTATAATTATAAATATAGATACAGGAAAATAAACTTTTACTTGTTTTAGAATAAATGGATCACAAATTAGGAACGAACACAAAATAACAAAAAGTTGGCAAAAGGGTTCCATTTTTCTATCTGATTCGAGCCCCCACCCCCCCCCCCCCCGCCCACACCAAGAATAATTGGTGTTATATTTGGAGCAAGTATTGTAAACATAGCACAATGCTATATCCACCTTGATTCCTTGAATACAACCAAGACTAAAGATTACCAGCATATAAATAGTTAACCACATATAGTAAATAAAATATACAGTATGAGAAGTATTGACTGTTAGAGCTAAAGTGCTAAGCAAACAACTTATGTTGGCAGCTTGTTTTGTGCATTATAGACAACTATTTTATCTTATATTAGCTTAAAAATATATGTAATACACGGATTGAATAAAGGACTTAGTCAGTGGCAGAGCTTGAACCACACCATAAGCAGGGCGAGGGTGGAAATAAACTATTTTTAGGGGGGGCGAACTCTATGCATATTAAAATATTTATAGTATCTGACCGAAAATTCACACTACTAATGAAAAAAATGAGGTGGGGGCCCATACAAAGTTGTGCACATGGACTTAGTAGTTAGTACTTAGTAATGAGGATTTAGATTAATAAAAAAATCTTTTAAGTTTTAAGTAATAAAAAATTATACCGAAAAAGAGAAGTAGGAAAAAAGAATAATGGGGAGCATTCATAATGGGTTTATGAACAATCTCTTAAAATAGTAGATTCTCAAATAGAGCTACAAAATGGACAAATTAAAATGAATGAAAGGATAGATGAAGGAATTATGATGCTTGACGCTTAATGAATCTGGCAATGGGTGAAGAAATGAACACATTAAGGAATGAAGCCTGCTAAAATAGAAAAAAGTCATTGGTAAAGTTGGAGATACAATGTTTATGAAGATGAATACTTTACATAGTAAAGCTGATGAAACAAAGAACATTACATGTAACTTTTGGTGATGATTAGGTCAATGTTTATTAAGAGCCTTATTCTGAGTAGAGGTGGGTTGTATGGAGTTATCTTCCTTTGAAATGCTTGATCTTCAACCTAGCTTGAACTCTTGAAAGAACTCCTTCAAAGTTACCACAAGAATGGAGAAAAACTAGGGTTTTTACTCTAAAATTCGTCTTCCCTAAAATGAAGAAGAAGGGCTTAAAAGGGTACCTGATGCGTGTTATGGCCATGACAGAATCACTCATGACCATAATGCTCAGGGAAAAGACCTGATGCATGTTATGGTCCTGACAGATTCAGTTATGACCATAACAGCCTCTAAACTTCCAAAATCTTCATGTATTTCTTGTCTTTTTCTTTTGAAATCATCAAGCAACCATTCAAAACTATAAAATCGAAATTAATCATAACTAAGTATAGATAAAGATGAATTTGTAACAAAAAACACTTATTATGGGTAAAGATATGCATTATTAACATGTATATTTATTCACATATCATATGTATATAATGGAGTTTCTTTTGTCTAAGCTAATATTGGATTATAAGCATATAATAATGAGCAATTACCCACTCTGACTTTCAAGATGTTACTTTTCTTGAAAAAAGTCATTTGTAAAGCTGGAGATACAATCTCTAGATCTATCATGTTTTCTTCCATTGTTTTAAGCTTGGTTGTGGTTTTTAAGAGCCTCATGGCTAAACACTCTTTATCACTTAGATTAGATGAAACTTAGCTTACTTTGACATTTTACATGTAACTTTTGGTGATGATTAGGTCAATGTTTATTACAAGACTATGAATGTTCTTTAAAGATTCTGTATGCTTGTTAAAATTGATGAAATGATAAATCTTGTGGGTGCTATAATCACATATTGTTGGAAAACTATATGTTTAAGAACATCTATTCATGAAATGCATATATTAGTGTGTGGTTTATAGCATTTGACTAGGAATGGTAAATGATGGTTGATTATTTAGTCAAGTTGAACAAGTGTTCATCCAAATACTTGTGTTTGTGAAAACCATTGTGTTTGTTATGAATATCTCCTAACATTGTGTACGTGTAACCATATATAATGCACATATTTATGATTCATGTATTCGTGTTAGACATTCATAAATTGAAGGATTTACATAGCTATTGTTACATTATGCAAATTGATATGGTTACCATGTGTTTTTCGTGTTAACTTTCTAAATATTTTGGGTTTGGTATCCTTGATTAGAGTCCTGACCATTTTCAACTTTGGCTTAATAATATCATTGGGTCTTTATGGCATAACTTTATTATGTGTTAATCGTTTTAGCTTTCCAACGAGTTATATAATTAGATAACCTTGACAGGAGTCTAGTTTACATCCATGTTGCATGTGTAGAAGATAATCTCACCATAGGTTCATGTATGTTGTCATTGTTTTGCTAAGCAGATTTGAAGTCTAAGTGATATCTTCCTCTAATTGATTATCTTCATATTCATCTATTTTCTTCATTAGTTTAATTATTAGCTAAATTAGTTAATCATATTATTCGCAAATCATCTTTTTTTGTTTAGATAATGAAAAAGACTTAGTATTAGGAGCTTTCGTGTCCACGGATCGATACTTGGTTCTTACCAAAAGCTATACTATTATTCGATAGGTACACTTGCCTATTGTGTGTGTAGTTAGTCACAAGGTAAAATCATTTTTATTAATTTAAACTTAATTGTGTAAAATCCATTCTTAATATATATATATATATATCAAAACACACATCAAGTTTTTGGCGCCGTTGCCGGGGACACCTTAATTCTGAGAAAGATCCGAGTCATTACTTTAGCCAATCCTTTGTATTTACTTATTTGAGTTTAATGTAATTATTTGGTTACCTTTATCTTATTTTACGCATTTGGTAGTGTTTATGATTTCAGGAAGCTTACGTCCGCATCTTCGTCGGTTGATAATCTTGTAGAGCCTTATTCTGAACCCGAAAAGATAATCAAGAGAAACTTAAGGGCAATATCCCAAAAAGTAGCTCAAGAAATTGAAAATAAAGCGGCAAGACTAGAAGTAACATACGAAACAGAAAGTGAAGTTGAGCACACTGAAGTCACAATGGCGGGGCAAGATAATAGAAGAACGATCTATGATTTTGCCAAACCATCTTTAGAAGATGCAAGACCTAGCATTGTATGACCGAATGTGCAAACTAACAACTTTGAGATCAAATCAAGCTCGATTCTAATGATCCAAAACAATTATCAATTCGATGGTTGTCCGGATGATGATCCAAACTTTCATCTTTCAAACTTTCTTGAGATATGTGATACCTTCAAGATTAATGGAGTTAGTGATGATGAAATTAGACTCCGTTTATTCTCTTTCTCATTACGTGATAGAGCAAAGCGAGTTAGTGATGATGCAATTAGACTCCGTATTCTCTTTCTCATTACGTGATAGAGCAAAGCAATGGTTGAATACACTTCCTGTTGGTTCAATCACTGATAGGTTCAAAATGGATCGATCTATGATGATATCGTAATGCAACGATCAATTCAAACACAAAGTAAACAAACACAAGCAATTACTTCAAAAATTCATAGATTTCATTGATAGCAAATGCTTAGGATACAAAGTGTAAGAGTGAATTACAGTTGTTCAATCTATTCTAACTATTTCGTTTTCTTTCTCGGTACCTACACAATACATAAACTATCCTATTTATACTATCAAAGAAAAACAATGAACATATATTTACAAAATAAGTCCCTATACTATGGCAAAACGCAAAAGACAAATGATAATCTTCTAAGAGCTCTAACAGTACTCCCCCTAAGATTAGCATGTCTTCGGTCTTCATTGAACTCTTCTGGTTTGTCTTTAATCTTGAACACAGGCTTTCCTTTGTAAAGATCCAATTCACGCAATGCTTTCTTGATAGCTGACTTGAATTTCTTGGCAAGTATAGCTTGCTCAGGCTTTGACTCGTTTGTTTAAATCTCCATCTTGTCCATTGCAATAAGTGTTTCTTTTGTCAGACCTGCAATATCTATGTTGGCGTAGAAATCATAAGGTTTAGGATGATTGTGAGAATGAACTTCCAACACGCCTTTGCTTGAAATTCTCATAAAATCAATAGACTTTATGTCCTTCTTCACGATGTTAGCAAATGCTAGAACTTTTCGCAATGAAATTCGCTCCATTGCAGCATCCATTACCTTAATAATTGTCATAAAATATTTTCTATCATTATCAGCAACTTCTGACGCAACACGATCAAACTTCTGATTAGACAAGAAAGAGATATAACTTGGATGTAGAAGTTCAAGCTCAAAAACTCCAAATAATGAAATCATATCTTGATCCCAATCTTCCAAGTTACGTACTAGCTTTAACTGGAATGAGTCAACATGATAGAACCATCTCAAAATTGGTTTAGAAGTTTGAGTGCCATCTATCACTTTCAAGCCTGGGTTAGTGACCTTTTCAAAGTACTGATCACTATACGCATCCAAAAACTGTTCTTCTTCTTCTGGATAAGCAGCCATCTTTCTTTTGCTTTTTAGAGACTTAAAATATTCTTTGTCTTCTTGATCACATCTGGTTTTAAGATAAGAATCCATTCTGGTAAGGCCTTGATATAGAAGTTTAATAAAGTTTTCACCTCAAACTGATTTGGTAGGATTAACCAGAGGCAACTTATTTAACTCCTTGAGATCTTGCACTGGCAAAGCTATGATGCTTGTGTAAAAATGATAAACATCATAAATGGCATTTACACATTTAATTAGAAAGGCATCAAAAATCTCATCTTACTTCCAGGCAACTATCTTAACATTCTTTGTGTTATCTAGCACAAACATTGCATTGAGCAACTCAGAAATGGATTGGCCTTTTTTGCAGTACATTTCTGACTAAATCTCCTATAGTTCTAGCTTTGTTCCATAGTTGTTTCTGTTCAACTGAGACTTTGTATGCTTGTTTCTCAGTCTCTAGGAACATCTCAATCAATTCTTTTCTCTTTTCATGACTCCTTTTCACTAACACCATTTCTTTTATTTATTGAGGCTTTAAGATTCTAGTTCTCTTTGTAATCTCCAAATATTATGGATTATCCATGTCTAGCACAACCATTTTATTGTTTTGCTTTTCTGCCTCTTGAAAGCTTCTGACCAAATTTCTTAGAGACTCGGTTTGCAATCTGTTTAATCTCTTTCTTGGATAATTCCTTGATTGTAGCCACAACCTAAGCTTAACAGTTGTCATATTTTCAGGATCAGGATGATGCAATTCTGATACTAGAAGGTCTTTAATGTTGATACTTTCCTGCATCGGATTCCGCTCTCTATGTTCCATAATTATTTCATCTGGATCAACTGGAGCTGTTGACACTGCTATAATACATTTCTCATATTCTTCATTAATTTGTGAAACTGTTAGACCATCCAAAAATACACGATTGTATTTCTTCTTGACCAGATAATTATATATGTCATCAATGTCTAAAGGGATGTCTTCAGTAACAACTTCAACAGGAGAATATGCAGCTTCAGCAATGTCTTCTTCCTCGAATACTTCATTATACCAAGCATCTGAAAACTCTGGATCTAAATCATCCAGTGCTCTGATTTGCTTTTGTATGTCTGCTTCTGCACTTTCCTATAAAGAAGGATGACCTACATTCACTGCATAAGAAAAACATATTAGATTCAAGCATATAAAAAAATTAAACAACACCTATAATCAAAAATGTCATTTAAACTGTTTACGAGTTTCAGAAACAATTTTCTGCATCTTTGAAGGAGGGTTGGATGACGATTCTTCCAATACTTGAACATTAGATTCATCTATCTTTCATTTTCCTTTCACAACCTCAGATAATTTTTCAACTTTAGTAGTTTGAACTTCAGGAATAACCTCTTTCTTTGAAGTTAAATGGTCTTTTTCTTGTGGTTGAGAAGATTGTGATTTTAAGCATTCTTTCATAATTTCAAGCTCTTCTTTCAATTTATCATAATCTTCTTTCAACTTCTTGTATTTTTCTTCCGTCAAATCATAATCTCTAAGTAAAACATCAGAGTTCTTTACATTCATTTCTTGAACTTCTTCAAGCTTAGCAATCTTCAAGTCTTTCTTTAAAGATTCTACTTTTAATTGATTATTTTCATCTTTCAGCTTTTCAATCATCTTAAGTTGATTGATGTTTTCTTCTTTCAAAGCTTCTATTATCTGCCCAGTGTTCAATTACTTAATGAGAACTGTATCATATTGACTTGATCTTTCACCTTCATCTGGTACTGCAAGCTCAAATACATCAACATTTTGAATATCACACTCCATTTGTTGTTGTACATTGACTTCATCATTATCTTTATTCACATCTATTGAATCATCAACATTATGAACATCTTCATTTAGATTATCAACTTCTTCAACTTCTGTAACAACTACATCTTCATTAACTTCTTCAACTTCATTACCTCCAACATCATCATCATCACTATCATCACTTGAAGAAGAACTTCCTTCATCTTCAGATTCATCATCATCTTCATTATTTTCATCATCATCCTCAGCTTTAGACTTAGAAAGTCCTTGAGGAACTTCTTCAATCAAATCATTTGGATCAATTGGTTCATCATCAATCAAATGAAAATGATTTTCATCTAAGTTCACATCATCTCTTGCTACTGCTCTCATGTAATCAAACATTTGAACATTCTGAGCACCAGTCATGATAGCAAGTCTTTTGTATATGGTTTCAGTCATGTGCTCCAAAATTAATCTTTCTCCATTTACTCCATAAGCATGGAAATCAGGATACTCTTCATTTATAATCAACTGCAGAAATATAGGATACATCAAGTATTTGTTCCTGATTCCTTTCTCCATATTAAAAATAAAGCCATTCATGATCCATTTTGCCATATTAAACCTTCTGTTTGTGGCAATAGCTATAATAGGAGAAGCAATGTCTACAGGAAATGAATTCCATCCTGCACTTCTCTTAGACATTCCATGTTGAAAGATATAACACAGGAGTTTCCAGGGGTTATATACTCTTGCTCTGAAAAACTGCTTCTTAGGAAAGTGATCTGGATGTCCCATGGCTAAAAATGTGTCTCTCACTCATTGAAAGTGAGTTCAGCCAAATCTTGAGGATCATTATCACCAAGTCTTAGAGCTTCTCTAATCGACTGCTTAGAGACTTCAATCATACGATAGCTTGTGATAAAACCTCTGACTACTTTCCTTCCTTCATCATCTCTTACAATGTCAGTAGTACTCCAAAATCTTTTGATAAGACGAGCGTATATAATTGGTTGATCACACATGGCATATACATACTTTGTTCTCAATAGAAATCTTATCATTTATTCATAACTAACAGCTTTACGTACATCCTTTTTAAGAAAGCCTGCTACATTATGCTTTGGCTCAAATTTAAGATCTGCCATCTATATACATAGAACAAAATGTTAATCATATTTGAATTGCCAAAATTTCAATCATATTTTGTATTATCAATTTTGAACCAATAACACTTAAAAATTTCTAAGTGTTTTGTACAACCCATTACATGAACAGAGTATGTACTGGTTATAATTTTGATGCAACACAATTTATGATTAAATCAATTAATGAACCATGAAACATGAAAATTGATTGAATTTCAATTGAGTTAGCACATTTTAAATTTTAAACTTAACAATTTTCACTTAGATTTTTGAAGTGTTGAACACACTCTATCAAGAGCAGAGCACATTCAAGTTTAAGTTCAAATGATTTAAAGTATACTAAACCAATTAAAATCTTCTCAATATCAGTTGAATAGATGAATTTTGATGATTAACACAAAAATTTTGATGAAAAATTATGAATTGACTGTTCATTTCTTGTTCTTAAACACCGACTGATGAACAATGAATCATCAAGGAAACATTTTTATGAAATTGAGATTTGATTCTCACAATCTGTTCAAAAATATGTTATAACACTCAGTTGATGTTCAATTTCAGTTATCATAACACATGTAAATCAAAGATTTCAAATTTATGACCACCTAGGGTTCAAAC
Organism: Flaveria sonorensis; assembly: GCA_025506505.1. Lineage (NCBI taxonomy): Eukaryota > Viridiplantae > Streptophyta > Magnoliopsida > Asterales > Asteraceae > Flaveria > Flaveria sonorensis. The sequence goes on along the minus strand of CM046437.1, from coordinate 750,217 downwards.
GCCTTAATAGAGTTCAAACGCCCAATCAAAGTTTGAAATAGGTAATGAAATCAGATGTTTTAAGATCAACATGATGTTTAGATTCATTGAATATACCTATATATCACAAAGATTAACAGGTAACAATCGAATTGAGTGAATGAGTGTATCGGGTGAGAGAATAAGTGAATCAGAGTGTTTGAGTTTGTGTCTATGTGAATGAAAACTACAAGTGTTGAATGTATATATGTGTAAAAATTCTTAGGCGCATGAGCACTATGAAGGCACATGAGGCTAAATTTCACACTAAATCTTCGAATGCATGAGCACTATGAAGACACATGAGGCTAAGTTTCACACTAAATCTTCAGATTCATGAGCATTATGAAGAAGCTTGGGCACTGTTAAGTCGCTTGGGCACTGTTCAGTCGCTTGAGACTTGTTGAAACGCCCAACACTTAGAGGAAGCATCACATTCAAACGTCTAACCACATTGGAAAGTCTTAAACTGTTCAGGTGCATGAACATAAGTTGATACGCCCAATACTTAACCATTTTCAGCAACATGACAACTGTTTAGGCGCATGTACTTGAACAAAATGCTTAACACTTGTACAAATTTCTGAAATTCATAATACTCCTGATTTAGACTTCTGAGCACTATTCAGGCGCATGAGAAACCTTCCATGAGTCTGACACTTCGAAACTTTCACAATATCCATCTGAACACTGTTTATGCACATTAGCACTGTTCACGCACATTGTCTCAACACTTAGTCAAATTTTTGACTATCACCCAAAATATACATTAATTACCCTCAAATTTAACAATCAAGTTGTTTTTGTTTAAAAACACCACGAATCATTTGAAACTCATATTTTCATTTTTAAACATGAAGTTTCAATTCAAACACCAATCAAGCACATTTTGAAATACAACTTTGAATCAATTTTTGTTTTTCCAACAATTTTCCGTCATTTTAGTCTTTATTTTAAAACTTTTACAACACAAATAGTCTTTTTTTGTTTGCAAGAAGCTTTTTCACTTATTTTGAATTCTTTAGGTTCTTTTTTTACATCATATCAAGTACACACATGCTTGAATTTCAGCTTCATCCTTTCCATCCAAAGCACTTATTTTTTTTTCACATTTTGACACTTTTCATTGATTTTCTCTTTTATATTTTTACTCCCCCTAAACTTTTAAGTTTACAAACTTAAAAATTTCTTTTATTTTGCAAATAGAGCAAACTAATCATTATCAACATGCCTGCACGCAGAAAATCATGCAAAAATCAAAATTAAAGTAGAAGAAAAATCTACTATACACAATTGAATCACATGCCTGCAATAAGATCATATCAGTTAAGATCAGCACATTAAAATAAAATAAAATGGTGGATAGTCATAGACAGTGATTAAATCCTAATCAAGTGTGTTCCAGGTCAGTGTTCCCGTAGCAGAGGAGACACGAGATCTAAGGACAGAAAATGAGTGCTTTTGGCAAGATAATCAGCACACTTACTTTTTCAATTCTTGGATTGATTAAGGTATGATTAGATATGACATTATGTAAGTCACACTTAGACTTAGAGAGCTCAAATCTCGTCAAGATATGCAAGAAAGCACTTTTCTCAACTTATTAACCTGACATATACTTATAACCAGATCTCATGTTTAAGTTGTGCACATTGGCATCTTTTGCATCAAGTGAGAATATCCAGGTCTGTAATTACTTACAACAAAGGATATCTCATCACTTCAGGTCTATGATGACTCATAACAGAGAAGTGAATAGATGCTTTAAATAATTAGAACTCATGGTTATTCATATCGCCACCAGGTGTGAGTTTGTGACTTTACAAGCAATTAATTTGAGAAGTCAACACTACTCATTAGTACTAAAATACACAAACACTAATGCATGATTGATTTAGTTTAATCACAAGAATTTACTTTTTCAGTATAATTGCTTGAGCTTACCTGCACATCATATCTAATCACATCATACTTTAGTAGCGAGCAAAGTATGCAACTGATCAGAACTAATGTATCTATCATTTCTCACAAATTGCAAAGATAGATTCAGTCCTAATTAATTAACTAAAAAATAAGCTCTATTTTTGTGGGTTTTTGTTTTATAATTTTCTCTTTTGATTTTCCAATTTTCTATTTTTTAATTTGCTTTTTCTTTTTCTATTGAACATGCGCACACAATATATACAATCAGGCAGTTAACTTTGATAGTTTTCTCTATAAATCTTCTTATTCAGCTAAGGGAGGGTTCTTTTCATTTTTATGATTCAGACAACTCAATTACTCAAAACCAGTTTTAAACATGATTAATAAGTTCAATTGACTCAACCAGATACTCAAAACGACATGGTAAAAAGGCTTTTGTAAATAGGCCAACCAACTGATTTTCAGTTGTAATTTGAATCAAAATGATTAAACCTTTTTCAGAGTTATCTCTGAGAAAATGATATCGAATTTCGATATGCTTTGTTTTTGAGTGCTGAACAGGATTAGCTGTAATAAACATAACAACAGTATTATCAATGTAAATAGGAGTTTTGTAAGGCCCCGCTTCCGGAGACCCCACAGTTGATCATTTATAGAAACATTCATTTAAAATCTCATTTGATATATATTAACATAAGAAAATATTGCAGCGGAAAAAATTTCAAAACTATTTCATGCATTAATAATTACTTTTGCCAAGTAATACATCATTGATTAAAGTTACAAAAGAATACTTAGTTGTATTACAAAATAACAACATTATTTTTGCATGAGATGGATGTCAGTCTTTGCTTGCCAAGTTGCTTCAACTCCGTGCCACCCTCAACAACCACATTACCTACCAACTGAAAATGCATATAAAAAGTCAGCGTTGCAGAGTGAGTTCTAGTTTATATAATAAAATACTTTACTTTTAATAAAAACCCTTCCTTTACTTTCATTCGTGATCACACATCATACGTACATCTTGATAATAATCATTTATTATCCTTTATCATCGTTCATAATGGTTCGTTTTGTACTTTATTATCTTTCCACTTCTATCTAGATCCTGCCATGCCCCCTACTCGGTGCACAAAGCGACTAAAGTCTTGGGGCAAGTGGTAAAGACCCCGTTTCATACGTTTCTATCAGTCACAAAGACTGACCGTTAGGTGTGAACTCGGCACACTATTGAGGTGGCAACCTATAAAGAGCTGTGAACCCCCTTTTATATGCTTGCAAGACTTTTGATTCATTTATTACGTTCCACTTCTCATTATCGTTATCTTTCACTTTCATTACAATAATAATTCACGTAAATAAGCATATCATACCACGTAAAGTCACATAGTAACACGTAATTTAGAACATCAACCGCAACCCACAATCATACATACATCAACAGGCATAAACCATCAAAACATTTTAGAACTTAACATTTCAATCTACTTCCCAAGATTTCAAAAAATTCTAAATCCCTAAAGAAATGCGAATGAACATGAGCTAATACGGCTGGATGTTCAGCAAATGCGGACAAGCAAATGCGGATGAAAGTCTTAGAAAAATATTCTAAGTGTCTAAAGATGTGCGGGTGAACCAAATGCGGATGAACAAGTCCAAATGCGGATGAACAAGTCCAAATGCGGATGAACAATACTAAATGCGGATGATCAAAATACTTAAATATGGAACATAAAACCAATGCGGTTGAATGCTCAGCAAATGCCGATGAAGACCAGCAAATGCGGATGAACACTTGCAAATGCGGAAGAGTAAAAGGAAAATGCGGATGAACAAAATACTTAACTATGGAATATAAAACCAATACGGCTGAATGTTCAGCAAATGCGGATGAAGACCAGCAAATATGGATGAACACTTGCAAACACGAAAGAGTAAAAGGCAAATGCGGATGAACAAAATACTTAACTATGGAACATAAAACCAATGTGGTTGAATGTTCAGCAAATACGGATGAATAAATACAAATCAGGATGAACACATAACTTAGGCTATTCCACCAGTTCCAAATCCTAGTTCAAACATACCCTTAGCACAGATCTAACATGCTAAACACTTAGAATAGAGCTTACAACTATGCAACATCAAAGAAGGCATTTAAAACACACAAATCTCATATACTGTCACACCCTCAAAATCCAAATGCGGGGTTTTACCTCGCGGCGTCTGACAAACCAGGATCTCAGTCATTAGTTACTCAGAACGACTCTATATAAAACATTCAAGCAAAATTAGTGTTTAAAACTTTAAAACAGTGCAGAAGCGTTTAGTAAACAAGACAAACCAAGGTAATGTAATGTAATGTAAAATGCGCAAACACGCGCCAACCGTTGTTCAAAACAAAATACACAATAATTGCAATAGCAAAACCAACAAATGTTCCCAACAATGCTGACCCACAAATGCTGACCCGTGAGTGCTCCTAGGCTTTTCATTAACCATGACCTGAGAATAGCATACTAAAAGAGTCAACACAATGGTTGGTGAGTTTAAGAGCTTGCGTAAAACATAACAGTAACAGTTATAAAACATAAGAGTGCATTGAATTAGATAGCTAGTCCAAATTCACAAGTAATAATTGTAGTGATTTCGCGATCGAAGCTGACAGCGTTTCGTTTGATTGCCTCCTGTCACGACTTACTAGGTCGTGACACCATGTGTTAGGACAATATTGCACCCGTTTGACCTCACGTTGCACAGGTGGGGCTTGTTAAACCCAGTAGTACTACCCAAGATTTCCCGCTAGTTCCAATATTAACGATCCAAAAGTGTGAGGACTTTCATAGTATATCGCACTACATTACACTATACATAACTTATAATCAATAAAGCATTTCAGAACGAGTATGCTATCTCCCACAAAGAGAGTGTAAATAAAGTGGGGCATGAACTCACCTGGTGTGCACACGAATAATATTAAAGCTAACTTGAGAGAGAGAGGAAAGACAACCTTCAGAGGTTACCTAGAACAAGTACATGAGTACGTGTACATAGAATCATCAACAATCGCTAAGTGCTCAATAAACACATTGACCCAAGGTTTTAGAAAAACAAGACGCATTTGACCCAGTTGACCCGTTTGACCCGTTGGTGACATATTAATTGAAATCCCTTTTAATCAAGCATAGCAACTCATCAAAGATGGTTATCATACAAGTTGTTCACGTATATCACTTCATCAACCACTTGTTCTACCAAGATCATCATACAACTTAGATTATCATACAACTCATGCGAATCTCAAGTAGTCAACATGCTCAACACAATTACAATTACATCATAACTAGTACATCATACATAAAGTCTAATCATGCACAACATGCCATGTGAAGCCACTCACGACTTCACACCCTAAACCCTGCCAATCCTACTAAGTAGGGGCCTCAGATTCGCACGCATGTATGACGATCATCATCCCATTATTCAACAAGATTCATGCCAACCAACATACCCAACAATCATCTATTACAATCCCAAGCATGATTCCATAATCTCCTAACATAATCCATCATCATGTATAATTCATAAAAGTCCAAATTTCCCAATTGACCAATCAAGTATCCATACAACCCAATTAACACATCCCACCACATTAGACACCATCAATAAAAATTCTACCATGATCCTAACATCATAAACATGTCCACTTCACCTTATCCAATGTTCCACACAAATAAAGTTTCCCTTTTAGGAAAGTAACATCCCAAAATCAATCTAACGCTCAATTCAATCATGAATTCATCAACACAATACCTATTCAAGCTCATAACTATCATTTAAACATGTTCAACATCATCAAATCATCATAATTCACAAATCTCATATCAAAAAGTTTCTACTTTTAGCAAGGTATGAACTACATGATCAACGCATGGATTTCTAGCATAATGATCATAACCCAACGTTCATACAACATCATTAACATCACAACATCATCAATCTATCATCAACTCATCAAGTTCATGCACAAAAGTTACTATTATTAGTAAGTTATGAACAACGCATCAAAACCACGAATTTCTTGTATAATCCACGTAAACCAACATCAATACAATCTAACTAACATCATAAAATCATTAAACAACATCAATTTCAACATCTACTATGATTTGCGAAACCATCATCAAAATCCATGAAAAACTAATCAAAATCTAACCTTTAATCGTGTAGTGACCAAGAATTGATGTTTACTACACGTTGGAATCACTTGGAACTAATCAAAATCGATGCTTGATGCTTGTTCTTGATCAAAAATCGCAAGGGAAGAGGGAGAGGGAGGTTCGTCCGCGACTTGGGGGTTATGGGAATTAGGGTTGGGTTTTTACCATATTTAAGTTTTGTAGTTTTTACAAATTAATCCTTCCTTGATCACATTTTATAAAAACTTGCTCTTTTAACACTTTTTAACCATTTTTAACTACAAAGTACAAATATTATAAACTAACACTAATAATCATGCATAATTTTCAATAGCTACAAAACACATGCAATAAATATAACACGTCGTCACGTTACAAGATAAAATTCACAAATAATATCTAAAATCACATAAGCACATAAGCACAACTTAATAATCACCTTATTAATCAACTTATCATCTGTTTATCATAGATAATTGTTATTAAGTCACCAACATTCAACGACAACTAGTGTGTGCTCACGACACGTGTATGCAAGACCTAACGAAACTAACGGAGTTTGGTAACAGAAAATTACCGGATGCCACATTATCCCTATGTTGAAATAATTTTCGTCCTGAAAATTGCGTTACATGGTTGAGTTATGTCACTGGTCTACTGCATTGGCAAAAAGAAATCTAGTGAGTTTCGGGTGGGTTGTCACATTATCCCCATGTTGAAAGAAATTTCGTCCCGAAATTTATTCAATACCTTCACCGACTGGCATTGTTGTTTCGAACAAATGAGCATAATTGAACTTCATCTGATCTTCACATCCCACGTGAATTCCGGTCCACGTTTTGAGTTCCAACGAACTTTGACTATGGGTATCTTGCTTTGGTTAAGCGTCTTTACCTCACGATCCATCACCTGGACTGGTTCTTCAATGAAGCGTAATTACTTATCTACTTGCACTTCCTCAAGAGGTACTACCATTGTTTCATCCATTAGGCACTTCTTCAAGTTTGAGACATGAAATACATTATGGGTTCCACTCAGCGAGTCAGGTAGGGCTAACCGGTAGGCCACCGGACATATTCTTTCAAAAATCTCAAATGTTCCAACGTATCTTAGATTTAGCTTTCCTCTTTTACCAAATCAAATCACGCCTTTCTATGGTGAGACTTTCAATAACACGCTGTCACCTACCTGAAACTCTAAAGGTTTTCTTCGCTTATCTGCGTAGCTTTTCTGTCTGTCACGTGCTGCAGCCATACGGTTTCTTATCTGTACAATCTTTTCAGTGGTCTCGTGCACTAACTCGGGACCCGTTAGCTGGCTATCACCAATTTCAACCCAGCAAATTAGTGATCTACATTTTTATCCATACAAGGCTTCAAAAGGTGCTGCCTTTATGCTGGTGTGATAACTATTGTTGTAAGAAAATTCCACCAATGGTAGGTGAACTTCCCAGTTATTCCCAAAGTCAATCACACAAGCACATAGCATGTCCTCCAATGTCTGTATAGTACGCTCACTTTGACCATCGGTTTGCGGATGATAAGCAGTACTCATGTCTAATCGCGTACCTAAAGATTTCTGTAATGACTGCCAGAAGTGAGATGTAAAATGAGCATCTCGGTCAGAAATAATTGAGACTGATACACCATGTCTTGAAACTATTTCCTTTAGATAGAGTCGGGTTAACTTGTCCATTTTGTCCATTTCCTTGATCACCAAGAAGTGTGCAGACTTAGTCAATCGATCTACGATCACCCATATCGTGTCACAACCAGTAGGAGTCCGGGGTAGTTTGGTAATGAAATCCATTGAAATCTGTTCCCACTTCCACATAGGAATCTCAAGTTGTTGTAATAGCCCAGATGGTTTCTGATATTCTACTTTTACTTTCGAGCAGGTCAAGCACTTGCTCACATATGTAGCTACATCCGCTTTCATGTTAGTCCACCAGTAGTGCGCTTTCAGGTCATGATACATCTTATTAGATCCAGGATGTATATAGTACTTAAACTTGTGTGCTTCACTCATAACCAAGTCTCTCAGATTTCCATGCAAAGGTATCCAAAGTCTGTCCATGAAATAATGAACTCCATCCACCTTTACTTCCAACGGTTTATCCATTCCCTGTAACAATTCAGCCCTAATGTTTTTTGCTTTCAGAGCTTCTGTCTGAGATTCTTGGATTTGTTCAGGTAACCGTGTGCTAATCTTAATTTGCAAAGTTCGTACTCGTCGGGGCTTAGCAGTTTTCTTTCTACTCAGCACATCAGCGACTACATTAGCCTTTCCCGGATGATATTTGATAGCATAATCATAGTCGTTCAATAATTCTACCCAGCTTCTTTGCCTCATGTTCAATTCCTTCTGCTCAAAGATATGCTGAAGTCTCTAGTGATCGGTGTAAATAGTGCACTTGGTACCGTACAAGTAATGACTCTGGATCTTCAAGGCAAAAACTACCGCACCCAGTTCCAAGTCATGGGTGGTATAGTTCTTCTCATGTACCTTTAGTTGTCTTGAGGCGTAAGCTATCACTTTATCTTACTGTATCAAGACACAACCAAGTCCTTGAATAGAAGCATCATAATGGACTATGAAGTCATCCCTTCCCTCCGGTAACGCCAATATCGGTGCGCAACACAGTTTCTGTTTCAGTAATTGGAAAGCCGATTCCTGACTCTTACCCCATTTGTACGTTGTTCCCTTGTGAGTCAAGGCTGTGAGAGGTTGAGCGATCTTAGAAAATCCTTCAATGAATCTCCGGTAGTATCCTGCCAGTCCAAGAAACTGTCGTATCTCACTTGGCGTTTTGGGTACCGCCCAATTCTTTATTGCTTGAATCTTTGCAGGAACGACATGTATTCCTTTCTCATTAACAATAGGACCCAAGTATTGCACTTCACGTATCCAGAAAACACACTTGGAGAACTTGACGTATAGTTGTTCCTTTCTAAATAATTCCAAGATTAAACGTAAGTGCTCCTCATGTTCTTCCTCAGTCCTTGAGTAGATCAATATGTCATCGATAAACACAATAACAAACTGATCAAGATAGGGTTTGTACACACGATTCATGAGGTCCATGAATATGGCTGGTGCATTCGTCAACCCGAATGGCATGACCAAGAACTCGTAATGACCGTAACGTGTACGGAAAGCGGTCTTCGAGATGTCTTCCTCTTGAACTCTCAGTTGATGGTACCCAGACCTCAAGTCAATCTTAGAATAATAGCTTGATCCTTGAAGTTGATCAAACAAATCATCTATACGAGGTAGTGGGTATCTATTCTTGATCGTAACCTTGTTCAGTTCTCTATAGTCGATGCACATTCGAAATGTACCATCCTTCTTCTTGACGAACAGAACTGGTGGTCCCCAAGGCGACAAGCTCGGTTGGATAAACCCTTTATCCAACAGCTCTTGTAGTTGAGCAGATAATTCTTGTAGTTCGTTCGGAGCTAACCGATAAGGTGCTCTCACAATCGGAGCGGCTCCTTGAGTCAAATCAATCAGGAATTCAACTTGATAATGAGGTGGTAATCTAGGCAGATCCTCTGGAAACACCTCAGGAAAGTCACGAACGACAGGGATATCCTCTATCCTCTTTTCTTTTAGTTGTTTATCAGTAACGAGGGCTAATATGGCTAAGCGACCTTTCCGCAACAACTTCTATGCTTTTATGAATAAGATGATGCCCATCACTGCACCACTTCTATTGCCTTTGACCGTAAGAATTTCTTCACCAATAGGGATTCGTATGATCATCTCATGACATACGACTTCCGCCTGCTTGTCGAAAAGCCAATCCATGCCTACTACTACATCAAAGCTCCCTAGTGTAACAGGCATGAGATCTATGTCAAAGGTATGATCAGCAAGTTCTATCTTGCAATCTCTAAGGATATGCGTTATGTGAATCTGCTTACCATCAGCTAACTCTACGGTGTAGTTAGATTCTAATGCTGAGGGCATATCACTTAAAATACTACTAAACTTAATGGAGATGAAACTTCTATCAGCTCCAGTGTCAAATAGTACAGTAGCAAAACGACCGTTAACAGAAAATTTACCAGTAACAGTAGTAGGGTCGTTTAGAGCCTCACCTGAACCGATAACAAAGGCTATCCCTTTTGTTCCACCGTTGTTACCACCGTTGCTGCGGCCGTTACCATTGTTGTTGTTGTTGTTGTTATTATTGCTCCCACCATTGTTTGCACCATTCCCGTTCTTCCTCAACTGAGGACGGTTTCTCCTGTAATGGCCCTCTTTCCCACATTCAAAGCAGCCTTTGGGTGTTTCTTGGGATTGTTGTGGCTTTTTCATCAGCTCACCACGGCAGTCTTTTGCTGCATGTCCAATCTTTCCACAATGCTGGCATTTGAAGTTGTCACATCTGCCCACATGATGATAGTTACACCGGTTGCACTTTGGATGTCTCCCTCCGTATCCGCTTGGCCCCTGGTTTGAGGGAGTCGTCTGGTTGAAGATTCTGTTGTTGTCGAACCTCTTCTGTTGCTGATGATGCTGTTATTGCTGAGGTTGACTGTTTGATGACGATCCCTTGTTTCCTGAACCATCCCACTTGCGTTTATTGTCGGGCACGCTTGCCACAGCGCCCCGCTTGGGTAGTTTGCCTTGCTCTATCGCTTGATCAGTACGTTTGTGGGCTAGTCGGATCACCAGTTGAATAGTAGGGAGGTTTGCAGCAGTCACCATGCTTTGTATCTCCGGAACCAAGCCGCGTAGATATAGCTCAATCGGCTTAACCAGCGTGTCGATCATGCCTGGGCAAAGCGTTGCCAACTCGTGAGACCTTGTTGTGTAGGCCTCAATCTCCGATCCTTCCATCTTGAGCTGCCAAAATTCAGCTTCCAGGTTTTGAACTTCGTTACGAGGACAATATTCCTCCATCATCATTTCCTTATCATCCTATGATAAAGCATTGGCGATTGCCTGAAAAGCATTTGTACTTAGGCATTCCACCACGAGAGTGCTACGCCCTCAAGCGTCCCCGTGGCGTACTTTACTTGATCCACCGCTGGATAGTTTCATTTGGAGAAGACTGACTCGGTCTTCTCAAACCAACGTACGAGCCCTAAAGCTCCCTCAGCTCCACCATACGTGTGGGGCTTGCAGTCCATGAATGCTTTATATGTGAACGCTGGCGGTCCTGTATTCAACGTTTCGGTTTGTTTAGTCCAATCAAATGGGTTAACCATCTAGTAGAAAAATTTATGCAGTTGATGACCAAGGTCATCATTTACCTCCAAATTGGGCAGCTTGTGCACCAACCGCTGCTTGCACATGTTGATTTATCAGGGCAGCTAATTCAGTAGGGGTCATGTTTATAGCACCGGTACCACGACCACCGGCACCACGTCCACGTCCACGTCCACGTCCTCTACCTCTTGCGTCCATATTTCACTTTACATTCACAAATATAATAATAAGTAACATCCAACGCATTAATCTCATTGAAGTATAGTAAATAATAAGAAATAATGAATTTACCACAACCATAACATTTATAACAAAAATAATAACCAAAGATAAATAAATTTTAAATTGTTCATGAAATATTCCATCAATGTCAAAATTTTAGTTTTTCAGTTGGGTGGGAAACAACCCTTCCCTCATAGGTTTCAAAGGAAAAAGAAACACCATATAGTCCACGTCATAAGAAAGTGGAATCAATCTATCACGTCCGTTCCATCACTATCCTCTTCCATTTTCTCTGGATCTTCTTTCTCCGGGTCTTCCTCATGCGCTTCTTCAGGTTCCTCTTCCGGGTCTTCTTCCTCAAGGTCTACCACAGGTGCATGGGCTTCAGCAATCTGAAGTGCTGCTAGCTGTGCCTCTAGGTCAGCAAATCTATTATCTACCACTATCATCTGATGATCCTGCGCGTTCATGCGCTCGGTAAGCGTTAGCATATTGCCTGCCAGAGTATGATGCCCACTAATGGCCATCGAAAGTAGCTCCTGGAGCGTCTCTACCTGTAACCGTAACTGTCGCATCTCATATCGTAGAGCGGAGTTCCCATTAGTGAGTCCTCTAATACGCTGCCGCTTGATGTCTAGTGTAGCAACCAATGCTGCAAACGCCTGCACGTGTGGAATGTCCAAGGTAGGAAGTGTGTGTGCTGGAGAAGCTGTCGACGATCTAGTCCTGGGTCGAGTAGGAGCTACAGGTGGTACACGCTCGCTGTAAACATGCGGTGTATATAGTTAGGATAGAAGTTCCAGTTCCGCGGAGGATCGCTCTCGGGTAATGCGAATGGTTGATCCCAATCCATCTCTTCAGAGGGGTAAGGATGTCAAGGCCAGTCTGATCCCCTATCAGGTACAGAAGGAGGAGACGTGACTCAGATCGTGCATGTCTCTTGCCTAGAGCTCTTGATGACGATGCCATGATGTGAGGTACGTGTTGTGTATGCCAATGAGTATACAGTAAAGAATGAGTAACGAGTGACTAACAAACTGTGCGGTTAGAGTCTAGTGTATATGCAACCTAGTTGCCTATAACCAATGGCTCTGATACCAATCTGTCACACCCTCAAAATCCACGTGCGGGGTTTTACCGCGAGGCGTGTGACAAACCAGGATCTCAGTCATTAGTTACTCAGAACGACTCTATATGAAACATTCAAGCAAAATCAGAGTTTAAAACTTTAAAACAGTGTGGAAGCATTCAGTAAACAAGACAAACCAAAGTAATGTAATCTAATGTAAAATGCGCAAACACATACTAACCTTTGTTCAAAACAAAATACACAATAATTCCAATAGCAAAACCAACAAATGTTCCTAACAATGCTGACCCACAAATGCTAACCCATGAGTGCTCCTAGGCTTTTCATTAACCACAACCTGAGAATAGCATACTAAAATAGTCAACACAATGGTTGGTGAGTTCAAGAGTTTTCGTAAAACATAACAGTAACAGTTATAAAACATAAGAGTGCATTGAATTAGATAGCTAGTCTAAATTCACAAGTAATAATCGTAGTGATTTCACGATCGAAGCTGACAGCGTTTCGTTTGATTGCCTCCTGTCACGACTTACTAGGTCGTGACACCATGTGTTAGGAAAATATTGCACCCGTTTGACCTCGAGTCGCACAGCTGGGGCTTGTCAAACCCAGTAGTACTACCCAAGATTTCCTGCTAGTTCCAATATTAACGATCCAAAAGTGTGAGGACTTTCATAGTATATCGCACTACATTACACCATCACAACTTATAATCAATAAAGCGTTTCAGAACGAGTATGCTATCTCCCCCAAAAGAGAATGTAAATAAAGTGGGGAATGAACTCACCTGATATGCACACGAATGATATTAAAGCTAACTTGAGAGAGAAAGGAAAGACAACCTTCAGAGGTTACGTAGAACACGCAAGTACATGAGTACGTGTACATAGAATCATCAACAATCCCTAAGTGCTCAATAAACACATTGACCCAAGGTTTTAGAAAAACAAGACGCATTTGACCCAGTTGACCCGTTTGACCCGTTGGTGACATATTAATTGAAATCCCTTTTAATCAGGTAGAGCAACTCATCATACACGGTTATCATACAAGTTGTTCACGTATATCACTTCATCAACCACTTGTTCTACCAAGATCAACATACAACTTAGATTATCATACAACTCATACGAATCTCAAGTAGTCAACATGCTCAACACAATTATAATTAAATCATAACTAGTACATCAAACATAAAGTCTAATCATGCACAACATGCCATGTGAAGCCACTCACGACTTCACACCCTAAACCCTGCTAATCCTACTAAGTAGGGACCTCAGATTCGCACGCATGTATGACGATCATCATCCCATTATTCAACAAGATTCATGCCAACCAACATACCCAACAATGATCTATTACAATCCCAAGCATGATTCCATAATCTCCTAACATAATCCATCATCATGTATAATCCATAAAAGTCCAAATTTCCCAATTGACCAATCAAGTATCCATACAACCCAATTAACACATTCTACCACATTAGACACCATCAATAAATATTCTACCATGATCCTAACATCATAAACATGTCCAATTCACCTTATCCAATGTTCCACACAAATAAAGTTTCCCTTTTGGGAAACTAACATCCCAAAATCAATCTAACGCTCAATTCAATCATGAATTCATCAACACAATACCTATTCAAGCTCATAACTATCATTTAAACATGTTCAACATCATCAAATCATCATATTTCACAAATCTCATATCCAAAAGTTTCTACTTTTAGCAAGTTATGAACTACATGATCAACTCATGGATTTCTTGCATAATAATCATAACCTAACGTTCATACGACATCATTAACATCACAATATCATCAATCTATCATCAATTCATCTAGTTCATGCACATAAGTTACTATTATTAGTAAGGTATGAACAACGCTTCTAAACCACAAATTTCTTGTATAATCCACATAAACCAACATCAATACAATCTAACTAACATCATAAAATCATCAAACAACATCAATTTCAAAATCTACTATGATTTGTGAACTAGTGTTCAACCATCATCAAAATCCATGAAAAACTAATCAAAATCTAGCCTTTAATCGCGTAATGACCAAGAATTGATGTTTGCTACACGTTGGAATCACTTGGAACTAATCAAAATCGATGCTTGATGCTTGTTCTTGATCAAAAATCGCAAGGGGAGAGGGAGAGGGAGGTTTGGCTGTGACTTGGGGGTTATGGGAATTAGGGTTGGGTTTTTACCATATTTAAGTTTTGTAGTTTTTACAAATTAATCATCATTTTTATAAAAACTTGCTCTTTTAACACTTTTTAACCATTTTTAACTACAAAGTACAAATATTATAAACTAACAATAATAATCATGCATAATTTTCAATAGCTACAAAACACATGCAATAAATATAACACGTCGTCACGTTACAAGATAAAATTTACAAATAATATCTAAAATCACATAAGCACATAAGCACAACTTAATAATCACCTTATTAATCAAGTTATTATCTATTTATCATAGATAATTGTTATTAAGTCACCAACGTTCAACGACAACTAGTGTGTGCTCACAACACGTGTATGCAAGACCTAACGGAAATAACAGAGTTTGGTAACGGAAAATTACCTGATGTCACATATACATCAGTTGCAAAAAACTAGAAAACTCATGCCATGGTTGTAAAAATTCAGTTAATATGCATTTAAGCCCCAAACAAGTTTAAAACAAGTAAAGTAGGGGAATCTAGAACTCACCTCTAGCAGCTTTCGAGTAAGACTTCTTCAGACCGAGAGCAATTGGGAGTTCTATGTTGGATCTTATAAGCCCAAGACACATACAAGATTGATGTGGTTAGTACGTTATGATCCAAATCGGGTCATACCCAATAACAAGCGAAGCAAATACCAATAAATATTTATTTGTTGATATGATCAAGCAATTAAATATTGACACCAATTTAGAAAATGGGTTTTCTAAATTATTGCATTTGAGATAGAACAAACTGGATGGATATTTTGTTCATGAGATATGATTTGTAATGTTATTTAAATAAGTTAAATAACATCAAATAAAAGAGTGTATAAGTTATAAAATTAAAATGGGTTTAATTATATAACTTAACTAGTAACTAGCAATGAATTAAAAGGAGTTTTCAAAATGGGAGGGAACCCATTTTCAACCAATTTTCGGCCGCCCCATGTGGTGTGCCTTGGGAACATTTGTCTTGTTATAATACAAGACATTTACTTCATTTGAGACACACACTCAAACTCTCTCTCTCTCTCTCTCTTACATGCAAGACTCTCCTTTTCTCTCTTCTTCTCCAAAAACTCACGGCCAAGAAGAGATTTCAAGAGGGTTTTTGGTGTCAAACTCCCTAGCAAGTTGGGTTTTGCCAGAAGCTTGTGGGTATACAAGCTTGAGGGCTTCTCTTTTGAAGGCTAGACGTTCAAGAAGCATCATCTCCTTCCTCTCATCCATATAATATCCCCTTGTTCCTGAAAGGTAGTTTCAAGAACATCCTATGGTTGTTCCTTTTCGTTTTTGAGAGCATTTCTTTTCACATACTAATGATCCTTGTTCTTGGGGTTGTCTTGAACCTTCCAAAATGGTTTATTTTCAGAATATAAAACAAGTTTTAACTCTCAAATATCCGCTGCGTTTTGATGTTTAAATGGTTAAACTACTTTGATAAAACTTGTAAGAAACCCAACAATGGCATCTAGAGCCGGTTATGTGGAAAAGTTGCTTCAAAAGTCCAATAAAAGTTAGTTTTGTTGGACTTTCTCAACCCATTAGGGGATGTTTTGTTGTGGATGTATGAATCCCTTATCTTTCAAAGTTTTATCTTACATGCTTTAGAATAAACCTTGGAAGATTAACATCAAGTGGTTGATTGTTTTGTTTGGACAAAACCCTAAAGTTTTGGTTTATGTGGCCGAAACTTTAAGGGTTAAAAAAGGGAGTTCATGGTTGTTCTTGGATGTTGTATTTGATACATATTTTGGTGCATAACATAGCCTTGACCTAATGTGTTTTGGATTTGGATGAATGTGTTTTTTTTCATGTTTGGTTTTATTCATTAAAGGGTTGTAATAATAATTTTTGTGTTTGTAATTTTGGGTTGTAATTTATTTATTCATTGGTTATGTAATAAATAGATTAGGTGCATTTATTTTATTAGAAAAATTGTATTAGGATATGATTTTTGTAAAAGAAGATGCACAAGTTGGAGACTCAAGGGAAGATACAAAGGAAGAACTCAAAAGACATGGACACTTGAAGCATTTGGATGCGGATTCGAGTGGGAGTTCTTGGACACATTTTAATGTGTTATTATTAACCCTTAGGAAAGACCAAATGACAACACTTGTGATGGCAAACAAGTGTGGTCACCTTAGTGGCTATGGTTATGCACTTGTGATTGAATGGTTGTGCTTGTTTGGTTGTTTATTTTATGTTGGTTGTTTGATATATGGATGTGCATAACAAACAAATTAATAAACATAACAAGCTAAAATAAAATGGTTCTTTATCATCAAGTGGTTAATAAAATGTTATTAAAAGGATTAATGATTTAAATAAAAAGGGTTTTATTAAAAGAACCATAGGGTACCATGTATTTGAGAGCATGCAAATACAAGGTACATAGAGTTTTCTAAACTAGAATTATGAAAACTTAAATTCCTTTTGAAAACAAGTTTAATACCGTCCTTTTACACAACACTTGAGTCACTTAAAAACTCTTAATGGGATGAAGGTCACCTAACCATTTTGAGGGAACTTGTGATTTGAGGTGGGAATGCCATATTTGTGGGATAAAGATCACCTAACCACTTATATTGGTAAACTCACATGTGTGTGTAAGTAGGGTGACTTGATTTGCAAACCATGTTTAATGGATCACCTACAATGTGGTTTACAAAAGGTGTTGATGGGATTAACATGCCGACTATGCATATGATGTTTAAGTCGATCCCATACCTCTAGAAGTTACAAAGGGTTGCAATTGTCAAACGTTGACTACCTTGTTAATTTAAATAATGGGATAAAGGTCACCTAACCACTATTTAAATGTAACTTTGGATTCTAAAATTTTAATTTGTGTATGACACATAAAAAGGTATTAATAATTAAATATGATAATATCGTAAATACTAAAATTGAACTTAGTTAAATTTTGTAGATGGCCACCAACAACAATGAAAATAATGCTATTCCGTCCGCTCATACCCTATCACTAAGAACCATTCTCCAAAAGGAGCGTCTAAACCATAACAATTTTATTGATTGGTTTCGAAACTTGAGAATTGTTCTCAAGCAAGAGAAACGGTCATATATCTTAGACGATCCGATTCCCGATGAACCCAATGAGGAAGATGAAGAGGCCTACATGAATTGGGTGAAATACACTGAGGACTCGGTCCAAGTGTCTTGCGTCATGTTGGCAAGTATGACTCCGGATCTCCAAAAGGAGTACGAACATCACGGAGCATACGACATGATAACCCAGTTGAAGGAAATGTTCCAACAACAAGCAAGGGTAGAGCGCTTCGAAACGGTTCGAGCACTCAATGCATGTCGTATGGATGATACCCAATCGGTCTCGTCTTATGTACTTAAGATGAAGAGCCACATAGACCGCCTCGAAAGGCTGAATTGTCCCGTCTCGAAAGAGTTGGCTATGGATTTGATCCTCAACTCTTTGTCAAAAAGGTTTGATAATTTTGTTATGAATTATAACATGAACGGTTAGGACAAGAACATAACTGAGCTTCACTCTATGCTCAAAACAGCCAAGGCAGCCATGGGTAAAAGGGGTTTACCCGTTCTCACCATCAATGAAGGTGGGAACAAGAAGAAGCCTCACCCCGCACCCAAGGCAAGTTTTGCCAAAGGTAAAGGGTACATTGGGGGAAAGGGAAAGAGAGTGGTAAAAGTGCCACCACCAAAACCAGCGGTGAAGAAGCAAAAGGTTGCTTCGGATGACCCATGCTTTAAGTGTGGGGAAATAAGACATTGGGCAAGAAATTGTCCTGTTCATCTCAAAGAGTTGAAAGCTAAGAGGGATGCCGGGCAGACCTTAGGTACAATTTTCATGATTCATATTGATCTTAATTTAATATCCTCTAACACATGGGTATTGGATACCGGATGTGGGACTCATATTTGCAATTTATTGTAGGGGTTCAAAAGAAGTAAAGACTTCAAGAAAGGGGATGTTAGCCTCTACATGGGCAATGGGGCAAAAGTTCAAGTTGAAGCCCGAGAGGACTATATCTTAAAGCTTCCAAATGGTTTGGAAGCAATTTTGAACAATGTTTTGTATGCTCCTAGTTTGACTAGGAACATTATTTCAGTTGCCCAATTAAGACAATATGGTTATGTTTTGACGTTTATTGAAAATGAAATTCATGTTTCTTTAAATGACATCTTTTATTTTAAAGCTACTCCTATTAATGGTATTTATGAATTGGTTCGTGAAAACACATTATATGATAGCTCGTTGTACCAAACTAGTACCAAGAAGCTCATATTGGATTTGAGTGACACCTATCTTTGGCATTGCCGTCTTGGTCATATAAACAAGAAGCGCATACAAACACTTCAAAAGAATGGTCTTTTAAAAGCAAGTGAATATGATTCATTTGATGTATGTGAATCTTGTTTACAAGGCAAAATGACTAAGGCACCTTTTAGTGGCAAAACCGAAAGGGCAAAAGATTTATTAGGTATCATACATTCGAATGTATGTGGTCCTTTTAAGCCAATGACTAGGTACAATGAAAGATACTTCATTACCTTCACCGACGACTATAGTCGATATGGGTATGTGTACTTGTTAAGACACAAAGATGAAGCTTTTGAAATGTTCAAAACCTTCCAAAATGAAGTAGAAAATCAACTCAACAAATCAATAAAAATTCTCCGCACCGATAGTGGAGGTGAATACCTAAGTGATGCTTTTAGAGATCATCTTAGAAGTTGTGGAATTGTCTCACAACTATCTCCACCTAGAACACCACAACACAATGGTGTGTCCGAGAGGAGAAATCGAACTCTATTGGATATGGTTCGACCTATGATGGCTAGAAGCTCATTGCCTCTATCATTTTAGGGTTTCGCTTTGCTCTCTGCGGCTTGTATTTTGAATATGGCCCCAACCAAGAAAGTGGAAAAGACACCTTTTGAAATATGGTATGGAAGGGTTCCATCTCTATAATATTTAAAGGTGTGGGGATGTGAGGCTTATGTAAAGACTCCCACCTCAAACAAGTTAGAAAGTCGTTCCACTAAGTGTATCTTTATTGGATATCCTAGAGATTCTATGGGATATTATTTCTATGATCCATTGGAACAAAAGGAGTTTGTTGCCAAGAAGGGCGAGTTCTTGGAAGCCATGTTCCTTATGGAAGGAGCTAGCAGTAGAACAGCGGATCTTGAGGAGGATCAGGAACCACAACCCGATACACGTTTGGCTGACACTAGCACTCAACATGAGGATGTTGAGAATGATCAAATGGTTGATCAATACACACAAAACGTTCGCAAATCTGGTAGAACATTTAATCCACCTGAAAGATATGGATTTTTCATGGATGGATGCTATGTGGTTGATTCCGATGAACCAATCACATACCATGATGCAGTGTCCAATTTGGATTGTGACAATGGCTTGAAGCCATGAACGTTGAGATGCAATCCATGTATGACAACCAAGTATGGGACTTGGTTGTACCACCTCTTAACTCCAAGGTAGTTGGAAGTAAGTGGGTTTTCAAGAAGAAAACCGATATGCATGGAAACTTGGATACTTATAAAGCTAGACCTGTAGCAAAAGGTTTCACTCAAACTCAAGGGGTTGATTATGATGAGACCTTCTCGCTGCAATGCTAAAGTCTATTAGGATATTATTTGCCATAGCTGCTCACAATGATTATGAGATTTGGCAAATGGATGTCAAAACTGCTTTTCTAAATGGATATCTTGAGGAAGATATCTATATGGTTCAGCCTGAAGGTTTTGTCGACCCAAAACATCCTAACAAAGTATGCAAGTTAAAGAAATCAATCTATGGATTGAGCAAGCGTCAAGAAGTTGGAATCACCGTTTTGATGAAGAAGTAATCAAATTTGGGTTCATCAAAAACGCTGATGAGGCTTGTGTGTATAAGAAAGCTAGTGAGAGCATCATCACTTTCCTAGTATTGTATGTCGATGACATCCTACTATTTGGAAATGACATTCCAACCTTTGAAGGTGTAAAAACCTGGCTTGGAAGCTGTTTTTCCATTAAGGATCTTGGTGAAGCCGCCTATATTTTTGGAATAAAGATCTATAGGGATAGATCAAGGCGGTTGATAGGTTTAAATCAAAGTGCATACATTGATAAGATCTTGAAAAGGTTCAAGATGGAGAACTCTAAGAAAGGTACGGTACCTATTCAAAGAGGAACGATATTGAGTACGACTCAATGTCCAAGCTCAAAGGATATGCAAGATAAAATGAAGGGAATCCCGTATGCGTCTGCTATAGGATCCATCATGTATGTAATGATATGCACTAGGCCGGACATGTCATGCGCTTTTAGCATGACAAGCCGATACCAGCAAAATCCTAGAAATAGTCATTGGATGGTTGTTAAGAACATACTTAAGTACCTAAGGAGGACTAAAGATATGTTCCTAATCTATGGATCTGGTGAGAAGGAACTCATGGTAAAAGGTTACACGGATGTGAGTTTCCAAACTGATCGGGATGACTCACGATCACAATCAGGATACATTTTCATCCTAAATGGAGGAGCAGTCTCTTGGAAGAGCTCTAAACAAGATGTGGTGGCATTATCAACTACAGAGTTAGAATACATCGCCGCTTCATTAACGGCTCAAGAAGCTGCATGGTTGAATAAATTCATTGCCAATCTAGGGGTTGTCCCTTCTATTCAGGACCCCCTAGAAATTCTTTGTGATAATGAGGGTGCGATTGCTCAAATCAAGGAACCCCGTGCACTTCAAAAGACTAGGCACATTGAACAGAGATTCAACTACATAAGGGATGAAGTTGAAAAGGGAAAGATATGTATTTGCAAAGTTCACACGGATCAGAACATTGCGGATCCACTCACGAAGCTCCTTGAAAAGGCAAAGCATGAAGGTCATACTTGTGCCATGGGACTTCGATATTCTAGTGACTGGATTTGATCTTGTAATCTTGTATTTGGATATTGGAACCTTTTATTACTTGAATGAATTATTTGGTTATAATGCTTCAACTAATGTTCCAATTTTGCATGTTTAATCCATGAGTAAATCATTTACTATAAATGTCCGTAGTCGTTCATACTTGTGGGAACAAGTATGAGGGTAAGACTATTATGAACTTGGATTGGTGGATATTCATATGGATGAATATAGAGCAAAGGGTTGCTACCAAAGTTCATAGATATTTATGGGATACAAATATTGGACTGACCCGCATCTCAAATATTACTACATGTAATCTTTTGATTGATCATAAGTAAATTTGAGTAAAGGCGAATATCATTTGGTATCCTCTGACCTGAGATACATATTAGGTCTTGATATTCACCGGGTATTATACTTTGACTTAGTTCTTCGCTGTTCTGAAACATGGCAGTACATAAGACTAAATTCAGGTATAGCACGAGGTGATTGAGAGACGTATGTAATCAAAATGGGATTTGTCCCTGTTATTCGTTGAGAGCAAGATGTCTAAGGCCTGCTAAAGTTAAATCAATAGAGAATGATCATTCTGTGTCTCTAGAATTTAACATGACATCTGTGACAAAAGGACACATGATTGATTCACCTAAAACATTTTAATGTAAGGTACTTGAAGGAGATGATGTTATTGAATGGCTCTTAGTCATACGTATTAAGGGTAGTAAACCATTGATAGGCGGTATTTACTGCTTGCATCAATCTTCTATGAATCTTGTGCAAGTGGGAGATTGTTGGATCTTATATGCCCAAGACACATACAAGATTGATGTGGTTAGTACGTTATGATCCAAGTCGGGTCATACCCAATAACAAGCGAAGCAAATACCAATAAATATTTATTTGTTGATATGATCAAGCAATTAAATATTGACACCAATTTAGAAAATGGGTTTTCTAAATTATTGCATTTGAGATAGAACAAACTGGATGGATATTTTGTTCATGAGATATGATTTGTAATGTTATTTAAATAAGTTAAATAACATCAAATAAAAGAGTGTATAAGTTATAAAATTAAAATAGGTTTAATTATATAACTTAACTAGTAACTAGCAATGAATTAAAAGGAGTTTTCAAAATGGGTTTGAACCCATTTTCGGCCGCCCCATGTGGTGTGCCTTGGGAACATTTGTCTTGTTATAATACAAGACATTTACTTCATTTGAGACACACACTCAAAAACTCTCTCTCTCTCTCTCTCTCTCTCTCTCTCTCTTACATGCAAGACTTTCCTTTTCTCTCTTCTTCTCCAAAAACTCACGGCCAAGAAGAGATTTCATGAGGGTTTTTGGTGTCAAACTCCCTAGCAAGTTGGGTTTTGCCAGAAGCTTGTGGGTATACAAGCTTGAGGGCTTCTCTTTTGAAGGCTAGACGTTCAAGAAGCATCATCTCCTTCCTCTCATCCATATAATATCCCCTTGTTCCTGAAAGGTAGTTTCAAGAACATCCTATGGTTGTTCCTTTGCGTTTTTGATAGCATTTCTTTTCACATACTAATGATCCTTGTTCTTGGGTTTGTCTTGAACATAAAAATGGTTTATTTTCAGGATATAAAACAAGTTTTAACTCTCAAATATCCGCTGCGTTTTGATGTTTAAATGGTGAAACTACTTTGATAAAACTTGTAAGAAACCCAACATTCTAGCATCTAAACACACTGAAACAAGCAGCCAAACACAAAAGAACACATAAAAATTGGTACAGCAGCTTGAATTTAACTAAAACCGAACAGAAAACACAAGAAAACCTCACCTACAAGCAGATCTTCCACCTTCTCTCTCTAGAAACCAATTGCAACTTCTTCTTTCTTCTGTGCAGCCGAAGGCAAAGTTTGTAAAAGAAGAAGTATGGGCTGCCATGCTTCTTTTAAATCCCATAATGGGCAAGTTTGCCACTTGCACAACTTTAACCCCTTGACTTGGGATATTTCAACTTTCTTTCTTTTTCTTTTCCTTCTGTTAATAAAATTCCGGATGTTACAAGTCCACCCCCCTTATATAGGTTTCGTCCTTTAAACCTGTCACTCCTCGAATAGCTATGGGTAATGCTGCCTCATCTCTTTCTCTGTTTCCCATGTAGACTCGGATCCCTTCCTGTGTCTCCACTGTACTCGCACCAGTGGAACCACTTTATTCAACAGCCTCTTTTCTTTTCTGTGAATGATGGCCACCGGTTGCTCCATATAATTGAGTCGTTCATCTACCTCAATATCCTCCAGTAGCACAATCATATCCTCATCGGCTAAGCACTTTCTCAAATGAGATACATGGAATGTTGGATGAATTCCACTTAACTCATCGGGTAGCTCCAACCTGTAGGCCACCTCTCCTACTCGAGCAATGATTCGAAAAGGCCCTATATACCTTGGGCTCAGCTTACCCCGCTTTCTAAACCAGATGATCCCCTTCAAAGGTGAAACCTTCAGTATAACTTTATCACCCACCTTGAATTCAATCGGTCTACGCCTCTTGTCAGCATACGACTTTTGTCTATCTTTTGCCACCTTCATAAAGGCCTTGATCTTCTCTAACTTTTTGGTCATAGCCTCAATCACCTCGATGCTCCTTAACTCTTTCTGCCTAATGTCACCCCAACATACGGGCGTTCTACACTTCCTATCGTATAACATCTCATATGGAGGCATACCAATGCTGGCATGATAACTATTGTTGTATGAGAATTTGGGTAACGGTAAGTGTTTGTTCCAACTTCCTCCAAAGTCAATGATGCATGCTCAGAGCATATCTTCAAGCATCTAGATGGTTCTCTCTAACTGGCCGTCTGTCTGAGGATGGTAAGCAGTACTGATGTGCAACCTAGTCCCCATAGCACCATGGAATCTCTTCCAAAACTTAGATGTAAACCAAGTGTCATGGTCAGACACTATAGACACTGGTACACAATGACGAGTCATAATCTCTTTGATGAACAGATCCGCCAACCTCTCAGATGAATACATCTCACGGATCGGTAGAAAGTGAGCACGCTTCGTCAAACGGTCAACTATCACCCATATGGCATCGTACCCCCTTGTTGTACGTGGTAACTTCATAATGAAGTCCATGGTAATGTGCTCCTATTTATACTCGGGTATATCCAAGGGTTGGATCTTCCCATATGGCTTCTGATGTTCCGCCTTCACTTGCAAGCAAGTAAGGCACTTACTCACATACTCCGCTACATCGCACTTCATACCCGGCAACCAGTAGTCTTTCTTTATATCATGATACATCTTCATAGCACTGGGATGAATTGAGTATCGAGTTTTATGGGCTTCATCCATGATTTTTCCTCGTAGATCCCCGTAACGAGGAATCCACATCCGCCCGAAGCGGGTTCTAACACCGAGAGTGTTCTGACCCAACTCGGCGACTAGGCCTTTCATCCTTTCGGAGTTGATTCGATCCTCTTTCAACACCTTATCCTAAAATTCCTTGACCTGCTTCATCACGTCAGAGGTTATTACCAACTGGTAAGCCTTTATTCAAAACGGCTCGGGTCTTTCTTTTCGGCTAAGGGCATCTGCCACTACGTTGGCCTTGCCCGGATGGTAGTGGATCCCTTGATAAGCTCCAACCATCTCCTTTGCCTTATGTTGAGATCCTTTTGCTCGAAGAAGTACTTCAAGCTCTTGTGGTAGGTGAAGATAGCGCACTTCATCCCGTACAAGTAGTGCCTCCAAATCTTCAATGCAAAGACCACAACCACCAACTCCAGATCATGAGTAGGGTAATTAGCCTCATGGATTTTCAACTATCAGGACGCATAGGCTATTACTGTAACACCCAGAAAATTTTAGCAAAAGAAAAGAAAAGAAAGAAAGGTGAAATATTCCAAGTCAAGGGGTTAAAGTTGTGCAAGTGGCAAACATGCCCATTATGAGATTTAAAAGGAAGCATGGTCTACCACACCCTATTTCACCAACAGAATTTGGCTGCAAGAGGAAGAATAGAAACTTTAACTAGGTTTTGTGTGTGAGAAGCTGAATTCTCCTAGAGGTGAGGTTTTCTTGTGTTTTGGTGTTCAGTTTCAGTTGAGTTTCTGGACCAATTCTTAAGTGTTTCTATGTGCTTGGTTGTGTGTTTTCGTGTGTTAAGGTGTTAGAACTCCAGGTTGCTCTTGGGTTTGGAGGATTTTTACTCGAAAGCAGTAGAGGTGAGTTCTAGATCCCCTCTTTTAAATGTTTTCTACTTATTTGGGGCTAGTATGCATATTTAACTGATGTTTTTAAAGCAAGTTATGGTTTTCCATATATGGTATGGATGATTATGATGATATAGTTATGTTATGTGATTCTCTTGATGATCGTTTAGTGTTTATGATGTTCTAAGTGTTAGACTGATAGATATAAGCTGTGTTCATGTTAGAATAATGATTGGGAACCGGTAATGGCATAAGTTGCATTGTAGGTTAGTTTGTTTTCATCCGCATTTGCCAAGTGTTCATCCGCATTTGCTAAGTCTTCATCCGCATTGGCTAAGTCTTCATCCGCATATACTAAGTATTCATCTGCATTTGTTTATGCTCGTCCGCATTTGTTCTACCTACATTTCTTTAGACACTTGGGATATTTTCTTAAGACGTTCATCCACATTTGTTCATCCGCATTTCTTTGGGGAATTAGAATTATTCTAAAATTTTGGGAATAGAATTTAAGTGTTAAGTATTGATGAATAAGGAAAGATTATGCTTGTTTAATATTTCTAATGTTTATTTCTCTTCTTATGGCCTGCGGTTATGGAAGATATTTATGATGTTTTATGGTATGTGATTATTAAAAACAATGAATATTTTCAAAGTATTATTCCTAACCAAGTAAAGACAAAGAAATAAAAAGAGACAGTGTAACCTAATGAATGTTACCTCTGAGCCCTTATGATGAATGAAAAGCCTTGCAAGCCTAATGAATGGAGGTGCACGACCTTGTTGTCGTTAGCTCAACTGATGTGCAGTTGTATAGCCCATGAGGATGAACATCTGGGGTCTAATCCTTGTGATTGACCAAAGTATGATGAATGGGACCCGTATTCATGAGCAGGCTTTGTGCCTAGCAGTGTGGGTCAACTGTCGATGGGATAGCCACCATGATAAACGTTTGCCGACAGGGGTTCGGCATCTATTGCCAACCAACAATGTAGGCTCTTGCTTTGTGCAATCCTAGTTAATGAAAGGGAAAGATAATAAAAGAAAGAAAGATAATGAACCTCTTAATGATTTATTATGTATATTAATGAATGATCACAAAGTGAAGTTTACAAAAGTGTATCTTTTTCTATATTATTAAACTAGAACTCACTCAGCAACGCTAACTTTTATATGCATATCAGTTGGCAGGTAATGGAGTTGCTAGGGATGGCACGAGATTGAAGCTACCTGGTAAAAAAAGACTGGCATCCATGGCACGCTAAAAAGTTATTTTGTTTTAAAATGCTATTAGATGTTCTTTTGTAACTAGCA
The DNA here is from genome assembly GCA_025506505.1 of Flaveria sonorensis. Taxonomy (NCBI): domain Eukaryota; kingdom Viridiplantae; phylum Streptophyta; class Magnoliopsida; order Asterales; family Asteraceae; genus Flaveria; species Flaveria sonorensis. Next base: position 722,853 of record CM046437.1, on the reverse strand, counting down.
TAACAATGTATTTTTGGACAAAAGTAATGGATAATGAATGTTATGGTTTTATTAAATTATTCCGCTGCAAAGTTTTCTTGTTTTGATGAATCTGAATGTGTTTTGAAATGAAAAGTGCTATGAATGACCAACTGTGGGGTTTTCGGGAAGGGGGTCTTACAAGTTGGTATCAGAGCCAAAGTTTAAGAGAATTGGGTAAATCATTTTTTCAAAACCTAAACTTAAACTGAAAGTGGGACCTAATGGAGGGATGCAAGCCTAGGTAGCTACGTGCCATCAGGTAATTTTTCATAAGTTAATCGGTATTACGTGCGTGTGCTAATTGATTTATGTGCTTAGTAGATTTGGACACTGATGTAGTCTAGATAGGGAATGCTTGGGGATGAAGAGTAAAGTAAGTGGCTAATCACAACTGGCCACTGTAATCAGGTACTTACTATACTTGACATAATCTGAGCTATTACCTTGAATGACCTTGTTAGTGTTTGAATCTTATAGGAGGTAGATCTTATGGTGGGTAGGAAATCTGGGAAGGCAACCCTAGGCGGTGCTCGTGGCGGGCGTACTACTGGGCCACGTGTCACCCGAAGCAAGGCTAAGGCTCCTAAGATGATTCATGAGGACATGGATCTTCATAGCCACCAAGAGGGTAAAGGATCAGCCACCCTCAAGTCTATGGTAAAGGAAGCTATTGCTGACGAAGTCTACAACGTCATGCAAAATGTGTTACCTTCAGTGGTGACTGAGGTCTTGAGGGCTGTAAAGGATGGTGAAAAGACCAAGGATGCAGGGGAGAAGGAGAAAGTAATGAAGAGCCATCTAGTCCCAAGGTGGTAATTCATGATGACGATAACGAGTAGGAGAAGGGGGCTGTTAAGGGGTGCACCTATGGGGCGTTTCAGAGGTGCAAACCCCTGACCTTTGACGGTAACGACAATGCTACTGCTGCTCATCGTTGGGTTCAAGAGATGGAGGCAGTCCTAGACATCAGTGAGTGCTGGGAGGATCAAAAGGTGAAGTTTTCCTCCCATTCTTTCATTGACTCAGCATTATGCTAGTGGGACAACATTTTCCAAGCCGAGGGGAAATGGTCTGTTGCAAGGATGAGGTGGTCGGATTTGAAGGAACTGGTACTGGAGGAGTATTGTCCACATCGGGAGTTGGATAAAATTAAGAAGAAGTTCTTGCATTTGGAGGCTGGAAACATGACTCATCAAGATTATACCTCTAAGTTCAATGAGCATGCAAGACTTGTGCCGGATCTAGTAACCCTAGAGTTCAAGAAGATTAAGAGGTACATGCAGGGTCTGCATGTGGATATCAGGAGGAACATGATAGCTGCTAGACTGAGCACTTTCAGGTCTGCAGTAGATTTGGCCAAGAGATTGTATGATGAGAGGGATCTAGTGCTAATTTAGAGGAAGGTTAAGAAGAGTTGGAACAAGAACGGTAATGGGAAGAGATTCAGGGGTGACCACTATGGGATCGGGGAAAAGAAGATGAGGATTGACGATCGCCGCCCAGGATTGAGTAAAAGGAATAACAGGAGGGAATGTTAGAAGTGTGGGAAGATTCATAAGGGTGAGTGTAGAGTGGGGACGAACTGGTGTTTTAAGTGTGGAGGCGAAGGCCACTATGCTAAAGAGTGCAGAGTACCGCGATGTTATCAATGTGGGGAGGTAGGCCACTCGGGCCGAGTTTGCAAAAAGGATGGAGCAGGGAGCTTAGGGACTCAAACTATGGGTGAGAAAGGGAGGAGTGAGAGCACCAAAGCCAAGGCAAGGTCATTCAACATGACCCGGGAAGAAGCCAGAGTAGACCGTCAAGTAGTTTCAGGTATGTTTTTGGTAAACCAATTGTATGCTTTTGTGTTCTTCGATTCGGGTGCTAGTATAAGTTTTGTATCCGCTACCTTTTGTCGTGACATGCATGGTAAGAATAAGAAGATTGACATGCCCTTCTATGTAGAGACAGCGATAGGAAAGTCTACCAAAGTGACTGATGTGATAGACGGTTGCCTCGTAGAGTTGGATGGTCGTAAGTTTCCTACTAGATTGTATGTGATGGCCCTAGGAGGTTTTCATGTGGAATTAGGGATTTATTGGTTGGCGGCCTATGAAGCGAACATCATGTGCCGAAAGAAGACGATTTGTCCGACTGTGCCCGATGGTAGTTTGGTTACGGTACATGGAGAAGTTTATGAGACGAGGGTGTGGTGCTTACCTAGTCTATGTGAAGGATGTGGATGCTACTGTGCCTTAACTGTCAAGCATGCTGGTCGTATGCGATTTCCCTGATGTGTTTCCCGAAGACCTACCAGGGGTACCACCTGACCACGAGATCAAGTTCCAGATTGATCTGATACCGGGTGCCCAACCAGTTGCAAAGGCGTTGTATCATCTCGCTCCCTCCAAGATGAAGGAATTGATGACCCAGTTGCAAGATTTGTTAGATAAGGGGTTCATCTGACCGAGTATCTCTCCCTGGGGTGCTCCTGCCTTGTTTGTAAAGAAGAAGGACGGTAGCATGAGGATGTGCATCGACTACCTTGAGTTGAACAAGTTGACAGTGAAGAACTGGTACCCACTATCGAGGATTGATGACTTGTTTGATCAACTACAAGGCGCCAGTCGGTTCTCAAGGATAGATCTCCGATCTGGTTATCATCAGCTAAAGGTTAAAAAACAGGATATCCCGAAGACCGTGTTTCGAACACGATATGGGCATTACGAATTCCTCGTTATGTCTTTCGGTTTAACCAACGCGCCAGCTGCTTTTATGGATTTGATGAATCAGATGTGTCGGCCGATGTTGGATAAATCAGTGATTGTGTTTATCGATGATATCCTGATTTATTCAAAGAGTGAAGAAGAGCACGCCGGTCACATTTGCGAGGTATTAGAGATGCTTAGAAGATAGAAGTTGTATGCTAAGTTCTCCAAATGCTCATTCTGGTTGCTGGAAGTTCAATTTTTGAGTCATGTGGTTAATTTTGAAGGGATTATGGTGGACCCGGCAAAGGTGGAGGCGGTTATGCAATGGAAGACTCCAAAGGCGCCATCCGAGATCCGCAGTTTCTTGGGTTTGGCATGCTACTACAGAAGGTTCATCCAAGACTTCTCCAAGATAGCTTCACCATTGACCAAGTTGACCCGTAAGGATGTGAAGTTCATATGGGGTCAAGTGCAGAAGAATGCTTCGAAGAGTTAAAGACAAGATTGACTCAAGCTCCTGTCTTGACGTTACCTGTAAGACCCTGTTTCTAGAAACCCCACAGTTGGTCAATCATCGCACCAAAAACATTTAAAAGATACATCACTATCATAGCGGAATTTAAAAAATTCTCATTTATAAGTTAAAACATATCATTTTATTACATCATTCATGTAAATTTCAAATACAACATCATATCAAAATGTGAATGCCAGCCTCAAAACGCTCCCAGTAGCTTATGCATCCATGCCTGCACCTCCTCAGTATCAACACAAAAACCTGCCAACTATTATGCATACAAAAAGTCAGCGATGCTGAATGAGTTCTAGTTTTATAAATAAAATACTTTACTTTCATTAAAACATAACCTTTACGTTCGTTCATGATCAAACATCATACGTACACATTGATAATAATTATTATTATCTTCATCATCGTTCATTATTATTATTCATTACATCTCTTACCATCATCCAGATCCTATCTCATGCAATACCCCCGACTCGTGCTCGAAAGCTGATACTGTGCCGGGGCCTGCAAACAAACCCCCGACTCATGCCCGAAGGCTGACACAGTACCGGGGTACGTGACAAGGATCCCATCTTATATGCAACACCCCCGAATCGTGCTCGAAAGCTGATACTGTGCTGGGGCCTGTAAACAAACCCCCGACTCGTGCCTGAAGGCTGACACAATACCGGGGCGAGCAACAAGATCTCATCTCTTTCACATGCCATCCTATCTCATGAAATACCACTGACTTGTGCTCGAAAGCTGATACTGTGATGGGGCCTGTAAACAAACCCCCGACTCGTGCTCGAAAGCTGACACAGTACCGGGGTACGCGACAAGGATCTCATCATCCGTTACTTCCATTCTCATCATTCGTTATCTTCCACTTTCGTTACATAATACTTTACTTATGTACTCATACATAATAGGTAAAGTCACATCATACATATCATAAACATCATCAGCAACACACAAACATGCACAGCACAAAAGGGCATAACCATCACATCACATCAGAACTTAGCACAACCATCTACCTCACAAATCCCAGAAAATTCCTAAGTCTACCAAGAAATGTGGATAAACATCTTAGGCGCATGAGCACCAAATGCGGATGAACAGTCTAGGCGAATGAGCACTATGCGGGCGCTTGATCACTATGCAGGCACATGAATACTGCTTGGGCGCATGAACACTCAGTGCATGAGCAACTCTGGGCGCATGGGAACTGCTAGGGCACATTAGCTACACATGCGCATGGGCACCTTCTGGGTGCATGGGAAGTGCTAGGGTGCATGGTCAATACTTAGGCGCATGGGCATCTTTTGGGCGCATGGGAACTGCTAGGGCGTATGGCCAATACTTAGGCGCATGGGCATCTTCTGGGCACATAGGAACTGCTGGGGTGCATGAGCCCTGCTTGGGCGCATGAGGTACATGGGCACCTAGGCAACTCTTAGGCATATGGGCACTAGTTGGTCTCATGACCAACACTTAGGCGTATGGGGTCAGTTAGGTGCATGGAAACAATCTGGGCGCATGACCAATAATCTGAAATATAACAAATTCTACAAACAACCCCCAAACATCGATCTAGCACATCTTAACATAAATCTACCATGCTACAAACACTAGAACATGCTAAACATCAAACCTTACACATTAACAACCTTTAAAAACATGCATCAACAGGGCACAGTCGAACAACATGCTGAAAATTCACGGTTTACTTTAAAAACTTCTGCCCGGTATACATAATATCCCCAAACACTTCAAAATCAATAAAAAGAGGGGATTTAGAACTCACCTGAACAGCCTTCGAGTAGCAAACTTCAAACCCGAGACCCACCTGCAAATTCAGCTCCTAAAACCCACGAAAACAAGCACTAAACACCCAAAATCTCGGTCTAGAACCCCGAAAATCCAGCTGAAACCGAACATATATTCAAGAAAACTCACCTTTCGCATCTTTTTCTTTTTCTTTCTCTAAAGCTTATAACTACGCAACATCAAATTAGGAATTTAAAACACACACATCGCATACACATCAGTTGCAAAAACGTAGAAAACTCATGCTTCGGTTGTAAAAATTCAGTTAATATGCATTTCAGCCCCAAGCAAGTTAAAAACAAGTAAAATAGGGGAATCTAGAACTCACCTCTAGCAGCTTTCAAGTAAGACTTCTTCAGACCGAGAGCAATTGGGAGTTCTAGCACCTAAACACACCGAAACAAGCAACCAAACATAAAAGAACACATAAAAATCGGTCCAGCAGCTCGAATTCAACTAAAACCGAACAGAAAACATAAGAAAACCTCACCTACAAGCAGATCTTCCACCTTCTCTCTCTAGAAACCGATTGCAACTTCTTCTCTCTTCTGTGCAGCCGAAGGCAAAGTCTGTAAAAGAAGAAGTGTGGGCTGCCATGCTTCTTTTAAATCCCATAATGAGCAAGTTTGCCACTTGCACAACTTTGACCCTTTGACTTGGGATATTTCACCTTTCTTTCTTTTTCTTTTTCTTCTGTTAATAAAATTCCGAGTGTTACAAGTTTTAAGAAAATTGAACCCGTAATCCAGCAGTTGGTTTTGTAACCAAAGGATTTGAGAACATCCTACTGAAGCAGCTATGTACTTAGCTTCTGCGGTTGAAACGGAGACATTTGTTTGTTTCTTATATTGCCACAAGACTAATCTGGGACCTAAAAACTAACAACCACCCATCGTAGATTTACGATCTTAGCAACATCCTCCATAATCACTATCTGTATATCCATGTAACTCGAAATTTCCTTCATAAGGATACCACAACCCAAAAGCCGGTTTTCCTTTGAGATACCTGAATATTCGTTTAACAGCTATTAGGTGAGATTCCTTCAGGTCAGATTGGTACCTGGAATAGACACAAACATCATACATTATATTAGGTCTAGATGCAGTAAGATACATCAAAGATCCAATCATAGATCTGTATAGAGTTTGGTCAACTGATTTTCCTTTCGGATCAGGTTCAATCTTGGTATTTACATCAACTGAAGTTCTGATGGATTGACAATCTTGCTGTTTAAATTTCTTCAAGAGTTTTTCAATGAATTTCTCCTAATTAATAAAAATTCCATCTACAGACTGCTTCACTTGAAGACCAAGGAAAAAGTTAATTTCTCCCATAGAACGTATTTGGAAACAAGACTTCATGATTTCTTCAAAATCATTGCATAATTTTGGACTTGTAGAACCCAATATGATATCATTAACATACACTTGAACACATAAGAGATCATCAGCATCCTTCTTTATAAACAAAGTAGGATCAATTTTTCATCATGTGTATCCATGCTGGATCAAATTTTATGATAACTTTTCATACCAAATTCTAAGGGCTTGATGGAGACCATACAATGCTTTACTAAGCTTGTACACACGATGAGGATATTGTAAATCTTTGAAACCTGGAGGTTGCTTGACATACACATCATCAGTGATTGGTCCATACAAGAAAGCACCTTTAACGTCCATTTGATACATCTTGAATTTCAAGAATGATGCATAAGCCAGGAACACACGAATTGAATCAAGTCTTGCAACTGGAGCAAATACTTCATCATAATCTATTCCTTCTTCTTGGGTGTAACCTTGTGCAACGAGTCTCGCTTTGTTGCGAACAAGAATTCCCCAATCCTCTGACTTGTTTCTAAACAACCATTTTATGCCTATGGCATTTTCTCTTTCAGGTAAATCCACAAGCTTCCACACTTCATGTTTGCGGAATTGCAATAACTCTTCTTACATTGCCTCAATCCAACTATTGTCCTTTAATGCTTCGGTGACGTTTTTAGGAACAATTTGAGATAGAAAACATGAGTATAAGCAGAGGTTTGCTTGTTCTGAATGACTTCTCGTCGTTCTCTCATTCAATAGACCGATAATCTGAGACGTAGGATGGTTCTTGTGAATACAAGACGTAGTAATCATATTTCCTTGAACATTAACATCCAGATTAGATTGGTTCAAGTTGGAAAGCTGATGCAATAAGTTCAAAGTATGTGGATTGAAATTAGAAACTTGAGACGGTGAGTTGATAAAGAAATCAAGATTATCGGTAACAACTACATCATCAGAAACCGATGACGTTCCGGACTCAGGTTGTATAACTTCAGGACCATCATTAGGAATAGGTTGTGAAACATTGGATTTCAGAAATGGGATGTTCTTGTGCTTGTTGAGAGAGAGATTGATCATGAGATTCAAAACGAAATACAAGATCTTTAACAAATGAAAAGAATGGATAATCTGGGCTGGAATCATCCATATCATCAGAATCAGAATCATCACTGAAAGATTCGAGATCTCCTTCTTGTTTCTTTTTCTCACCTGGAGAGTCAAACAAGTTAGAATTAAAGAGTTTGACAAAGAATTTAAATCAAACAACCAAGCTGGACCATTTGCAACTGATGGAAAAGGGTTTTTAAGAAATTTAACATTAAAAGTTTCAAGAATAACATTCGTCCTAGAGTTATAAACTCTAAAGGCTTTTGAAATCAAAGAATATCCAACAAAAAATCCATCATCAGATTTTGCATCAAAACACTTGCAAAAGTGGAAACATCAACTCATAAGGTTTCTGTCATCTGTACAAAACATGAAATGTATCCCATTTGGAATCTTTGCATCTGCTAACATAGAACATGCGGCCTCAATCAAAGTTTTGTTTTTCCTTCAGCAACTCCATTTTGTTGTGGAGTTCTAGGAGCACTAATCTGACGAGCAATTCCTTTTTCTGCATAAAACATTGCAACATTAGCATTCTTAAATTTAGTTCCGTTATCACTTCTGATAATTTTCACCTTTTGTTCTAATTGATTTTCTGCTTTAATGATGAATTATTTTAACAATTCAGTAGGTTCAGATTTAGCATGCAAAAGGAAAACCCATGAAAATCTTGTAAAGTCATCAATGATAACTAAACAATAAGATTTCTTTCCAATACTCTGTATATTTTTTGGTCCGAATAGGTCCATGTGCAACATCTGGAGAGGCTTGGAATTTGAGTTTATCAGCTTGGGCTTATAAGACGCTCTGTGTTACTTTCCTTTTAAACATGCTGAGCAGTGATCTGTTGTATCAAACTTCTTTGTTGGAAGACCTACTACATGATTTCCTGCTACAAGCTTGTTCATGTTCTTGAAATTAGAATGCCCGAGACGTCTATGCCATAACTGGCTTTCGATATTTGATGCTTGAGCTATTAGGCATGTTGTTTCTGTAGATGGATCTACTTGAGACATATCTAACTTGTATACATCTCGATTGTGTACAGCTTTAACAACTACCCATTCTTTGCTTATCTAAAAACCTGGCTTCAAAATATAACAAAAAGAATCATCAAATAGAACAGAGTAAGATTTGTCACAAATTTAGGAAACACTTAAAAGATTAAAGTTCAACTATGAACATTAGTTGACTTTATCAAAGCTAATAATTCCATTGGATACTGTTCCTTCGCCTGTTATTTTACCACCTACATCACCTTCGAATGCAACATGAATATCATCTTTTAACTTAAAATCTTGAAGTAAGGCATGGTTGCCTGTCATATGCTGGCTAAACCTACTATCAACATACTACGTGCTAAAAGGTCTTCTTGGGCTTACTTGCATTTCAAAGAGATTTAAGTTGAGTTATCAACCTAAGCCGATATGGTCTTGGGCTTTCCAAATTTATCAACAATGGTAAACTGTTTAAAATGAAGCTTATTCAAATCAGGCTTCTTTTGCTGTTTAAATTTACAAATTCGGTTACAAATTTTTGATTATCTTTGATTTGCATAGTCCATAAAGCATGATAACATTTTTCAAGATCATCATTAAGATAATTCAAACCATCAGAAGACACATTTTTAGAAAAAATTTGATTTCCAAACTTTGCATTGTTCATTCTCATAGATCGTGGAATGAATTTTCCTTGATTATAATTCTTTGTTTTCACAGCATAAGAATCATCACAATTAGAATCAATCCTTTGAAAAGATCTCAAGCCTAAGGAAGGTTGTTTTGTCAATCTTTGAAAACCAACACTTTGATTTCTTTAAAATTGTTGATTTACATATTCATTCCTTGGCGAGTTCCTTCGGAAGTAGCAACTTAGTTTTATGATTTCTTTCATCACAAATGGTTCAATACTTTTTGAAATAACAATTGTGGATGCCCCTGCACTTGGGGAAGACCCTAATGAGGAAGACCCTGAAGAGGAACCTGAAGAAGAGCTAGAGGAAGATCCAAAGGAAGAACCGGATGAAGTCCAGAAGTTGGAGGCTGAGTTCTGGCAGTTAAAGATGGAGGGATCAGAGATCAAGGGTTACACTACGAGGTCTCACGAGTTGGCGACACTTTGCCCTGGCATGATCGACCAGCTGATCAAGCAAATTGAGCTTTATCTGCGTGGCTTGGTTCCAAAGAAACAAAGTATGGTGACTGCTGCGAATCTCAGCACTATTCAGCAGGTTATTCGATTACCTCACAAGCTTACTGACCAAGTGGTGGAGCAGGGAAAGCTACCCAAATGGGGCGTTGTGGCAAGCATGTCTAACAATAAGCGCAAGTGGGAAAACTCTGGTAGCAAGGGATCTTCATCAAACAGCCAACCTCAACAACATCAACAGCAACAACAGCAAACTCAACAGCATCAGCATCAGCAGGAGCAAAGGAGGTTTGACAACAACTGTAGTTTCAATCAGTCATCTTCTTCATCTCAGGTACAAGGTGGATATGTGGGGAAGTATCCTAAATGTAATCGATGCAACTACCATCACACTGGCAGGTGTGATAATTTTTTATGCCAGCGTTGTGGTAAGGTTGGACACGCGGCAAAGGATTGCTGTAGTGATGAAGAAGCCTCAGCAATCCCAAAAAACACCAAAAGGTTGCTTTGAGTGTGGAAAGGAAGGACACTAAAAGAGGAATTGTCCTCAGTTGAAGAAGAACAAAGATGGTGCTGGAAACGGTGGAAACAACAACAACAACAATGGAAGTGGTGACAATAATGGTGGCAACAATGAAGGCGCTAAGGGGAGAGCCTTTGTCATGGGTTCAGGTGAGGCACTAAATGACCCTACTAATTGTCACTGGTAAATTCCCTGTTAATGTTCATTTTGTATACTGTATTGTTTGACATTGGAGCCGGTAGGATTTTTATCTCTACTAAGTTTAGTAGTCTTTTAAGTGATATGCGTTCTCTGTTGGAATCTAAATATACTATAGAATTAGCTGATGGTAAGTAAATCCACGTTACACACATCCTTAAGGGTTGTGAGATAGAACTTGCTGGTCATACTTTTGACATCGACCTCATGCCTGTTACGCTTGGGAGTTTTGATGTGGTCGTGGGCATGGATTGGCTGTCCGAGAAGCAGGCGGAAGTCATTTTCCATGAGAAGGTTATTTTCATTCATCTTCTGGAAGGGGAAATTCTCTTGGTTAAGGGCAAGAAATGTGGTACTGTGATAGGCATCATATCCTTTATGAAAGCGCAGAAGTGGCTACGTAAGGGTCACTTAGCTATATTAGCCCTTATGACTGACAAGCAACCGGAGGAAAAGAAGATAGAGAATATTCTGATAGTTCGTGACTTTCCGGAGGTGTTTCCAGAGGATCTGGTTGGACTACCACCTCATCGTCAAGTTGAGTTCCAGATTGATTTGACTCCCGTAGCCGCTCCAATCGCGAGAGCACCTTACCGGTTAGCCCCGAACGAACTGCAGGAACTATCTGCACAACTGTAGGAGCTGTTGGATAAAGGGTTTATTCAACGAGCTCATCATCTTGGGGAACATCTGTTCTCTTTCTCAAGAAAAAGGATGTCACATTTTGAATGTGTATCGACTACAGAGAACTAAACAAGGTTACAGTCAAAAAATTGATATCCTTTACCTCGTAGAGATGATTTGTTTGATCAACTTCAAGGATTAAGCTACTACTCTAAGATTGATTTGAGGTCTGCGTATCATCAACTGAGAGTCCAAGAGGAAGACATCTCGAAGACTGCATTCCGTACACGTTATGGTCATTATGAGTTCTTGGTCATGCCATTTGGGTTGACAAATGCACCAACCGTATTCATGGATCTCATGAATCGTGTGTGCAAACCCTATCTCGATGAATTTTTTATCATGTTTATCGATGAAATATTGATCTATTCGAGGACCAAGGAAGAACATGAAGAATACCTGCGTCTAATCTTGGAATTACTTATAAAGGAACAACTGTACGGCAAGTTTTCCAAGTGTGATTTTTGGATACGTGAAATACAGTTTTTGGGAAACATTGTTAACGATAAGGGAATACATGTTGATCCTGCAAAGATTGAGGCAATAAAGAATTGGTCGGTTCCCGAGACGCCTAGCGAGATACGGCAGTTTATTGGGTGGCAGGATACTATCGGCGATTCATTGAGGGATTCTTTAATATCGCTCAACCTCTTACAACCTTGACTCACAAATGAACAACGTATAAATGGGGTGATAGGCAAGAGTCTGCTTTTCAGTTGTTGAAACAGAAACTGTGTAGCGCACTGATATAGGCATTACCGGAGGGAAGTGATGACTTCATGGTTTATTGTGATGCTTCTATCCAAGGACTTTGTTGTGTCTTGATGAAAAATGATAAGGTGATAACCTACGCCTCGAGACAACTAAAAGTACACGAGAAGAACTACACCACTCATGACTTGGAACTGGGTGCTGTAGTTTTTGCCTTGAAGATCTGGAGACATTACATGTACGGTACCAAGTGCACTATCTACACCGATCACAAGAGTCTTCAGCATATCTTTGAGCAGAAGGAGTTGAATATGAGGCAGCGACACTAGGTGGAATTGTTGAATGATTATGATTACGCTATCAAATATCACCCAGGAAAGGCAAATGTAGTCACTGATGCGTTGAGCAGAAAGGAAACTGCTAAGCCCCGACGAGTGTGAGCTTTGCAGCTTACGATTAGCACTCACTTGCCTGAACAAATCCGAGAAGATCAGACAAAAGCCTTGAAAGCGGAAAACATTGGGTCTGAATCTTTACGGGGAATGGACAAAAAGTTGGAGTTAAAAGCCGATGGAATTTGTTACTTCATGGATAGACTTTGGGTGCCTTTGTATGGAAACCTAGGAGACTTGGTTATGTGTGAGGCACACAAGTATAAGTACTCTATACATCCTGGTTCTGACAAGATGTATCATGATCTGAAGGCGCACTATTGGTGGCCTAATATGAAGGCAGACGTAGCTACGTATGTGAATAAGTGCCTAAGTTGTTCGAAAGTTAAAGTTGAATATCAGAAGCCGTCTGGGTTACTATAACAACCTGAGATTCCTATGTGGAAATGGGAACAGATTTCTATGGATTTCATTACTAAATTACCCCGGACTCCCATTGGTTGTGACACGATATGGGTGATCGTAGATCGATTAACTAAGTCTGCTCACTTCTTGGCAATCAAGGAAACGGATAAAATGGACAAGTTAACTCGAATTTATCTGAAGGAGATAGTCTCGAGACATGGCGTACCGGTCTCAATTATTTCTGACCGTGATGCTCGTTTCACATCACATTTTTGGCAATCATTACAGAAATCTTTGGGTACGCGTCTGGATATGAGCACTGCTTATCATCCGCAAACAGATGGGCAAAATGAACATACTATTCAAACATTGGAGAACATGTTGCGTGCTTTTGTGATTGATTTCGGGAATAACTGGGAAGTTCACCTACCATTGGTGGAATTTTCTTACAACAATAGTCATCACACCAACATTAAGGCAATACCATTTGATGCTTTGTATGGGCAAAAGTGTAGATCACCAGTTTGCTGGGTGGAAATTAGTGATAGTCAGCTAACGGGCCCCGAGTTGGTGCACGAGACTACCAAGAAGATCGTACAGATAAGGAACCGTATGGCTGCAGCACGTGACCAACAGAAAAGCCATGCAGATAAGCGACGGAAACCTTTGGAATTTCAGGTCGGTGACAAAGTTTTACTGAAAGTCTCACCATGGAAAGATGTGATTCGATTCAAAAAAAGAGGCAAGCTTAATCCGATATACGTTGGACCATTTGAGATTCTGGAAAGAATAGGTCAAGTGGCGTATCGATTAGACCTACCTGATTTGTTGAGTGGAATTCACAATGTATTTCATGTCTCAAATTTAAAAAAGTGTTTATCGGATGAGACGATGGTTGTACCATTGGAGGAACCTGTTGAGGTGATGGACCATGAAGTCAAGACTCTTAAGCAAAGCAAGATACCTATAGTCAAAGTTTGTTGGAACTAGAAATGTGGGAACATGAGGATCAGATGAAGCTTAAGTATCCTCATCTGTTCGAAATGACGACGACAGCCGACGAAGCTAATGATTAAATTTCGGGATGAAATTTCTTTCAACATGGGGATAATATGACGACCCACCCAAAACTCACTCGATTTTTTTATGCCAATGTAGTAGACCAGTGATGTAACACAACCATGTAATGTAATTTTCGGGATGAAAATTCTTTCAACATGGGGATAATGTGACATCCGGTAATTTTCCGTTACCAAACTCCGTTAGTTTGGTTAGGTTTTGCATACACGTGTCGTGAGCACACACTAGTTGTCGTTGAACATTGGTGACTTAATAATAATTAACAATGGTTATCTGATAATAATTTGATTAATAATGTTGATTATTAATTTGTAGTTATGTGATTTATGAATTTTAAGTATTATTTGTGAATTTTACCTTGCAACGTGCCAACGTGTTATATTTATTTTATGTGTTTTGTAACTAGTGTAAAATATACATGATTATTATTCTGGGTTAATAATGCTTGTGTTTTGTAGACAATAACTTATTTACAAAGTGTTAAAAAGATTAGTTTTTATAAAATTTAATCAAGAAGGGTTAAGTATGTAATTATCACGAAACACAATATTACCAAATATAATTAAAATCAAACCCTAATCCCATCCCCAAACCCCCATTATGGCTGAACATCCCCAACACACACACAATTCAATTTTTGATCAAAAACAACAAGCAAGCATCGATTTTGATCTAGTTTCAAGCATTCCAACAGGTGGCAAGCATCAATTCTTGATCATTACACGATTAAAGGTTAGATTTTGATTAGATTTTCATAGTTTTGATACTTGATAGAACCCTAGGACAAAAATTGTGATGAATGTTGAAATTGATGTTGTTTGATGATGTTTTGATGTTAGTTGGATTTTATTAATGTTAGTTTACTTGGATTATGCAAGAAATAAATGAAATTGAGTGGTTGTTCATACCTTACTATTAATAGTAACTTTTATGCATGAAATTGATGAATTATGATGAATTGATGATGTTAGTCATGTTTAGATGGTTGTTATGGACTTGATTAGGCATAAAGTTGGTGAATTTACGAAAGAATTGGATGTTAGATTGGTTTTGGGTGTTACTTTCCCGAAAGGGAAACTTTATTTATGTAGATCATTGGATATTGTTAATTGAGCATGTTTATGATGTTGGGATCATGTTAGAATGTTTGTTGATGATGTCTAAGGTGGTAGATTGTGTTGTTTGGGTTGTATGAATACTTGATGCACAACTTTGGAAATTTAGGCTCTTATGGAATATACATGATAATGGATGGTGTTAGGTGATTATGGAACTATGTTGGGATTTATATGAGTTGTTTGATAAACCATGGTGTATGATGAGCTTTATAGCACTTAAGGGTTTGTAATGTGGCATACGTGAATAACTTGTGTGATAACCATGTATGATGGATTGCTATACTTGATCAAACAAGAACTTAACTTGACATGTCACCAACGGGTCAAATGGGTAAACTAGGTCTAATGAGTCTTGTTTTCCAAAACCTTGGGTCAATGTGGTTATTGAGCACTTAGGGTTGTTAAGTTTTCTGTGTACACGTACTTATGTACTTGTGTGTTCTAGGTAAACTTTGAAGGGTTGTCTTTCCACTTATCATTAGCTTTTACAATCATTCGTTTATGCACCAGGTGAGTTTAATGCCCCACTTTTACTTCTCTTTTTGGGGGAGAAAGCATACTTGGTTTTAAAACGCTTTACTGTTATAATATGTGTTTGGTAAGACATAGTGGGTTATACCATAGAAAGCCCTCACACTTTCGGATCGTTAATTAAGGAATCTAGTGGGAAATTTTGGGTCATACTACTGGGTTTGACAAGCCCCACCCGTGTGACTGAAATGTCCTAAACTACTAACAGTGTCACGACCTGATATGTCGTGGCGGGAGGCAAACAGACAAACATAGTCAGCTTCGATCGCGAAATCACTATTGCTCTTTACTAATGAAATTAGACTAGCTATCCATTTCAATGCACTTGTTTATATTTTATTAAAGCTACTGTTTACGATGATTACAAACTCTTGAACTCAACAACCATCGTGTTGACACTTTTAGTATGCTTTTCTCAGGTCGTATCTAGCAGCTGCCCATAGAAGCACGCATGTGTCAAGCATGCTTTGTTCAGACATTGTTTACTTTTAATTTAGCATTTACTTACGTATTTTGGTTTGGGTGCGTGCTTTGCGTAGTTTACATTTAGTACCTTGTGTTTAGGTTATTTACAAAACGCTTCCGTAAATGTTTTAAAGTTTAAAACTCTAAATTATTTTAAAGGTTGCATATAGTGTCGTTCTGAGTAACTAATGACTGAGATGCTGGTTTGTTCACATGCCTCGCGGTGAAACCCCGCACGCGGATTTTATGGGTGTGACTGATTTTGGGTCTACTTCAAGAGTTTTGAGAGATTTGAAGGCCAAGATTGAAGATTTCACAAATTTAAGGAGGATCTAATATCATCCACCCCTGTTCAACTCAAAATTGGTTTGAATCTCTTTAGATCTACTATGAGTTCCATGTTATTGAGTTTGGGTGTGTTTTTTGTAAGCCTCATGGGATAAACACTTATTATCACTTGGATTAGATGAAACCTAGCATGATTTATCAACTTGTACATGATTCTTGGTGATGTTTATGTTAATGCTATGATGAAGCTTGATTATTCTTCAATGATTGTGTGTATTTGTTCTAGTTTGATAAAATCTTCAACCTTGTCGGTGTTGTAAGCATGTTATGTTGGAAAACTTCATGTTCTTACAAGACTTATGCATATAATTGCATCTTTTGTATGTAATCATGTGACATTTGACTAGGAATGGTAAATGAAGGTTGAAAGTTTAGTAAAATTGGTCAAATGTGCATCCTTATGCTTATGTTTAAGAAAACCATGATGTAGGTCATGAATCTCTCTTGTTGTTGATTATGAATTGTTTTGTAATCATGGTATGAAGTTTATGATTTGAAGAGTAATTGTAATTTTTTCTAATTTACCCAAGTTAAGGTGGTTATCATGTGTTTATCGTGTTAACTTTTCAAAGATTTGTGGAATTAGGTAACCCTAACGGGAGTCTAATTCATCTTTAATATTGACATAATTGTATTACTAGTTCCGCATGGCATAACTTTAGGTGGCTATTATGTGTTTATCGTTCTAGCTTTTCGAATGGTTATATGTATAGATATCCTTGATGGGAGTCTAGACTACTTCCATGTATTATGTGTAAAAAATGGTCTCACCTCGAGTTTGTGCTAGTTGTTAATTCATTGCTAAGAGGAATCAAAGTCCAAGTGGTATCTTTAATTGATTGCGTATCTTCATCTTTACTTCCTTGATTTGTTAGTTTAGCTTGCTAATCATTTTAATTTACTCAATATTTGCAAATCCAAACTCAATTGATCGGTTAAATAGTGATGATGATTTAGTATTGGGAGCCATTGTGTCCACAGATCGATATTCGATTCTTGCCTGAAACTATACTGCTATGCGATTGGTGCACTTGCCTATTGTGTGTAGTTGGTTTAATAGTGATAATCGTTTCTTAAAAGAAATTAAAACTCAATTGTGTGAAAAATCCTTGCTAAAAATATATATAATTTTACACACATCATAAACATAAGTGATACAATAGTATGAGTTTATTTTATCATGAAGTATTAATTTAACAACATTCTAAATTATGTAGTTAATAGTGTACTAGTGAGTGTTACCCGCGCTGAGCTGCGAGATGATGGGACTCAAACTAAAAGATAAACAATAACATGTTAAAACAAGGTCTAAACATCTTTTATGTTGATGATAAAAAATGGTTTTAAGTTTAGTTACTAAAAACATGGCTTGTGTAACCAAAAGATAACTAACACATGTTTAGATCTATCTAGGTTGTGTGCATTTAATATTACTTTTTGTTAGATGGCTGAAAGTTTAAAATTATAACAAATAGTTTTATTCCACGAGATTATTTTTTATATTTTGTTTCAGGTCTGGTGCTCAATTGAAAAGTAAAAGTCATCATATACCACACAATCAAAAGTGATACGATAACTATCATCTAGTAACATTAGTTTTATATATATGTGTCTCTTGTATAACAACTGCTACATTCAACTTCATTTATATGTACTCTAGAATGCTTCAAAATTTGGAATCCGATGCCATGATTCGTTCAGCTGTAAGGAAAACGTAATGAAGTCAGGTTATATATTGCATAGCAGCAGCAACCATGTTATTTTTAAATATGCATAAAGCCTATTAACTAATGTATCCATCTAATATCTTAAAGCGCCGGGCAATTTATCTACTTTCAAAACTCTTTCTTGAATGTCAATATGCAAATCATTAGACACATTAGCAACTGGATGTTGATATGATCTACATTAGACGTAATTGATGTAGATGAACGGAGCTATCTATTATATATGCATATTTAAGGAAAAAAATAATCTCAAATATATATTTGATTCATTGATTGTTTTAACTGTTTTAAAATTATCCTTAGATATAATCATTTTCAAGTTCTTCATATGTAAACAGTGACAATCAAAATCACATGTGAATCTATTGGTTTATATTAATAGATGGGATCTTGTGTCCATAACTTGCTCTCTAAGACGCCTATAGTCCCAACCACTTGTATCTCAAGTTCAACATCCAAGTTAGAATCTTGAGCTTTGTGGATCAAGGTTGCACTAGTAGGGCAGATTCAAAACAAATTACAACTTTTATAGGCTTGAGATTCTAATACCTTTTGTTGGTCTTGCTATTCAACGGTGATGAGAATTCAGTGAAGTCAGGTTATATTATGTAAGGCCCCGTTCCCGGAAACCTCATAGTTGGTCAACCACAACATTAATTACATAAAATTTCGTACATTTAATTAAAACATCGCAGCGGATTAGATTACCAAAAACCATTCATTGTATTAATATTTAATGCTGGCAAATAATACATCAATGTATAATAGGAGTTACAAAAGAAACGTTTAGTTGCATTACAAAACAACATAATTATCATGCACGAATGGATGCCAGTCTTGCCCGCCAAGTAGCTATCCCCCGCGTGCCATCCTCAGCGATGAGTTACCTGCCAATTGAAAATGCATAAAAGTCAGCGTTGTTGAGTGAGTTCTAGCTTTAAAATATTAAAATAACTTGTTTAAATATATAAAATATCTTTTTCTTAAAATACTTCTTTTAACACAAAAATCCTTCTTCCGTACTTGATCACACATTATACGCACAAAAATCTTCTGGAAAGTCACACATAACTAGTACATCAGACAATTGTGGTACTGACGCATCCACATCCTTCACATAAGCCAGGTAGGCACTACATCCACATTTCATGCACTTCTCTGCCACTGCCAACGAGGTCACCTTAGGAACCGTTGTCACTCGATCACCGTAGACCGTCACCGAACTTCCATCGGGCACAATTAATCGAATCATCTTCTTGCGACACATAATATTTGCCTCATAGGCTGCTAACCAATCCATCCCTAGAACTATATCAAATCCACCTAGGGGCATCATAAATAGTTTAGCAGAGAACCTATGGCCTTCTAATTCTATGTCACAATCTTCTATCATATCAGAAATTCTGGTAGACTTGCCAATAACAGTTTCTACATCAAAGGGCTCATCAATATATCTACTACTAACAGCAACTTAGCACAGAAAGCAGCAAAAATGAAACTCCTACTAGCACCAGAATCAAATAATACAGAGGCACAAATTTGGTTTACTAGAAACATACCTAACACGACGTCGGGGTCCACTCTGGCCTCCTCCCGGGTCATCGTGAAGGCTCTAGCACTTGCCCTCTGTCCTCCATCCTCCGTCTGCTTTTCGCCCCAAAACTCTCTGCTCTTGGCTTCTTGCAATCCTTGCTTAAATGGCCATCTTCGCTACAGTTATAACATCTTATAGCCCCACATACTTTTGCCACGTGGCCAGGCTTGCCACATTTGAAGCAGACGTTCAATCCCAACCTGCATTCCCCAGTATGCTCCTTTCCACACTTACCACACCTCTTCGTCCTCGAACCTGCCGCGGCCACCCGTCGGTCATCCACCCTTTAGTTCTTGTTATTTGGGGTGAAACCACCATGCCCAAACCACTTACCGCTCCAGTTCTTATCACCACTACCCTTCTTGTTTGCTTCCACCACAGTCTCATCCCTCTCATCATACAACCTACCTGCCAGGTCTACCACCGATCAAAAGGTACCCGGCCAGGTAGCAATTAAATGCCTGCGGATATCCGCCGGCAACCCCTAAATGTACCTTTTGATTTTCCTTGATGCTGGCGTCACCTGATCTGGCACCAATCTCGCCATTTCGTTGAACTTGGTGGTGTATTGTTGGTGGGTCATGGTTTCCGCCTCCAGCTGTAGGAACTCTCTTTCAATCTTATCAAGCTCTTTATAAGGACAGAACTCCTCGATTACCATCTTCTTCAACTCTCCCCATCTCATCTTCCCGATGGCTCTGTTGCCTTCGGCTTGGACAATATTGTCCCACCAACATAAAGCCGAGTCTACAAATGAGTGAGTGGCGAACTTCACCTTCTGGTCCTCCCTGCACTCGCTGATCTCTAGGACAGCCTCTATCTCTCTCACCCATCGGTGAGCAGCAGCAGCATTACCATTACCATCGAAAGTTGGGGGTTTGCATCGCTGGAATGCCCCGTAGCTGCACCCTTTCGCGGTCTTCCGCACTACCACCTCCTCCTCATCACTGGAGGCTGCCATCCCAGCGTTCAGTTCCTCCTCCTCACTATGATCTCCCTCGTTCTCCCTTCTCCCAGTCGTCTTCCTTCTCTCCTCCTTCTTCTCCTTCTTCTCATCCTTTCTCACAGCATGGATGACTTCGGTCACTACAGACGGTAGGATCGTCTGCATGACTTGATGCACCTCCTCCACAACCACCTCCTTTACTAAGGCTCTTAAGTTAGCACTTTCATCCACACCCTCTGGATGATGAAGCCCAGGCTTAGCAGGAGCCGTCTCTACAGTCCTTGTCTTGTTCCTTATGGCACGTGGCCCACCTCGTACTCCTCTTCGGGAAGCTTTCGACGATCTACCACCAGTCATTCTCTAAACATAATAAGATTCAAATACCAACACGGTTATTCAAGGTAATAGCTCAGTTTATGTCAAGTATAGTAAGTCCATAATTACAGTGACCAGTTGTGATTAGCCACTTACTTTACTCTTCATCCCCAAAGCATTTCCTATCCTGACTACATCAGTACTCAAATCTACTAAGAGCACATAAATCAGATAACACACACATATAATACCTGTTATTATTTAAGAAAAGAATTACCTGATGGCACGTAGCTACTTGGGCTGGCATCCCTCCATTCGGTCCCATTCTCAGTTTAAGTTAAGGTTTTGAAAATATTTTACCCATTTTTCTTAAACTTTGGCTCTGACACCAACTTGTAAGGCCCCGTTCCCGAAAACCTCATAGTTGGTCAACCACAACATTAATTACATAAAATTTCATACATTTAATTAAAACATCGCAGCGGATTAGATTACCAAAAACCATTCATTGCATTAATATTTAATATTGCCAAATAATACATCAATGTATAATAGGAGTTATAAAATAAATGTTTAGTTCCATTACAAAACAACATAATTATCATGCACGAATGGATGCCAGTCTTGCCCGCCAAGTAGCTATCCCCCGCGTGCCATCTTCAGCGATGAGTTACCAAACAACTGAAAATGCATAAAAGTCAGCGTTGCTGAGTGGGTTCTAGCTTTAAAATATTAAAATACTTTGTTTAAATATATAAAATATCTTTTTCTTAAAATACTTCCTTTAACATAATAACCCTTATTCCGTACATGATCACACATCATACGTACAACAAGATAATATTCATTATTGCATTCATCATTCATTTCGTACTTTCTTTATTATCTTTCACTTTCATCCAGACCAATGTGCAATACCCCGAACATTGTGCACAAAGCTGGTACTGGGCCTGAGGTCTATTAATAAACCCCGAACATTGTGCACGAAGCTGACCCAGTTACCTGGGGCAAGCACAAGGGTCCCTTCAATCTCAAAGATTGACCCCACATGCATCCTCATGGGGTAGCTAACCCGCACGCAGTTGAGCTAACAACCCGTGGCTGTGAACCTCCTTTCATTTTGCTTGCAAGAATTTTTGTTCGTTCTTTATGTTCTACTTTTCATTGCCATTAATCTTTCGCTTCATTTATGATAATACTTTACGCATACGAGTATAAACACACCATGTAAAGCCACTCAATAATACGTAATATGGAACACAAGAACAGGCCATAAACATTTATGGAATAAACAAATACATCCATCAAATCAAACTAGGGTCAAACCCTAAAATTTCTATTTTTCCAAAATTTCAAAAAAAAAATTCAAGTGTTCTAGGCGCATGAGAACTATATGGGCGCATGAACACTATGCAGGCGCATAAGCATTGCTTGGGTGCATGTGCCAACACTTAGGCGCCTGGGAATCAATCCTGGGCGCATGAGGTACTGTTCAGGCGCATGACTAACACTTAGGCGCCTGGAAATTTTCTGGGCGCATGAGGTACTGTTCAGGCGCACGAGCTTGGCACTTAGAATATTTGGCAAAAACTTCTTAGGCGCATGGATACTATTTGGGCACATGAACTACACTTGGGTTTTCTAAGCCAAATTTTCAGGCGTATGGATACTATTTGGGTGCATGGCCAATGGTTATGCATATTTCTAAATCATTTTTAGACCCAATCTGTATTCTAACATGTTTACAACTTAAATCTAGCATTCTAAACATCAAAAACAACCTTACAACCATAAAACATAAACATTCAATCATACATACATACGGGTTCATACATAAACCATTAAAAACATTTTAACATGCATTTTTCAACCCCAAAAAGTTTAAAAACACAAAACCGAGGATTTAGAACTCACCAATTGCAGCCTTCAAGTAAAACTCCACCGAACTTGAGGGCTCAGAGAGTTCAAACACCTAAAACACAACAAAACACACACAACCGAGCACCGAGAACACATAAATATCGGTTCTAAGGTCGAAAACCCAACAAAACCGAACCAAAAACAAAAATAAACACTTACCAAGAGCAACACACAGCTTCAACTTCTTGCAACCGAGAGAGAACTTCAGTTTCTTCATCTTCTTCCTTTTTCAGTCGAAAAGCAGAAGTGGAAAGCATGTAATGGGCGGCCATACCTATTTAAACATAAAATAATAGTGTTTTGTACTTTTTACACTTTGGCCCCCTTCACTTGTGTTCCTTTTCCTTTCTTTCAAGATATTTTTCTTTTTCCTTTTTTTTTATTTAAATTTTTGGGTGTTACATATTACATAGCAGCCCATCTAAGACCTGGGAATTAAAGGGATTAATAATGGGATAATATAGGAAAAAGTCTTCTCTTCCTATCTTGGGTCATGGATGCCTACAGAAGAGGAAATCAATAGGTGGTCCTCTCATTTGATTTAAACAATAAATTTAATTCAGTAAACGAACTTTGCTTTTATTGCAAACACAATTAAATTTGCACATGATAACATGGTATTTTGCATTTATAGCTCAGTTTATTATGGTTAATTTGTTACATCAAACAAAATACAACTATTGCGAAAATTTACGTAATAAGAAATGGAAATAAATTAAGAACTTACCTTAATGTGCTTGCCAATCATTTTACCATTATTCCGAATTATAACAGAAGTATTACAAATAGTTTCCCCATATTTAAAGTTACCTGTTAAAAAAATATATTGGCCTTTCAATTATGGGCTTTAGTTATCGAAAGATGACTTTCTTTGGTCAGGAAAGAGTCCAGTTATGAATGGAGACAGCCTTTTAAAACCAAGACCTGGGAATAGTCTATACATTAGCATGTTAAATATGATCTTTTCAGACTACATCTAAATAAACTCAAGAATTGAACTAAAAATACCATAATACGGGTATATAAATAATAGAGTACTTTAAAAATATTAACTACCAAGTTCTTAACATATAAAACGTTTAAAACTAACTATTATATATGTAATAATTCCATGCTTAGCACAAACTATTATTGGTTGCTTTATAAACATAAGAACCATAAACAAGATTGAACTGTTATTATTGACCATTAATTTCGTGTTTGCCTCTGATGTTGTGATTAAGCCTTGAATCTCTAGGTTCCTGAACTATAATCGTTGCTCTAAAAAGTCCATGATAATATTGACATAAGAGCTGGTTGTATGCATCATGCAAGCATTTGTAATTAGAAGTGAAATGGAGTTATATATAATATGTAAAGGTCACAATTTCAATTTTTTATTAATAAACAAGTCGATATGGGCGTTGTGCTATCTCAAACGGTTCAAATCTAAAAGGTTAGCTGGAAGGGGCAACGTGTCATTTAAATGGGTTAAAAGTTGTTCAAAGTCTACTTTTATGTTCTTCACTAATTTTAAAATTGATTTGGTTCATATATGAAGTTTATGTTTCATGTTAAGTAATTTGTTTAGTTTTAGAGTTTTGTTTTCGTGAGTATAGTTTTTATAAATGTTTTTGCAATGTGTGATTTACAATGTGTATATAATTAGTTGCGGATTGTATTTGACCCTACTAATGCTCCTAGTGGTCCAATTCTACGAATTCTATAGACCCAGTTAGGAACGAATTTACTTGCTATGACATAATTGATTAATGCTACAATTCACTCATAAATAGGAACAAATGTACTTCGTTATGTTGCAAGAGTTGACTAATCCTATAGTTGATCTCTTATACTAAAACAAATTTACTTGTAATAATGCAAGAGCCATGCACACATGATGCATGTGGAACCATGATTGTAATTTGCCCATCACAATATCAAGATATAAATCATTTATGATGAAAATGATGCTTATATATTCTGAAATTAAGAAATAGTTACCTCACTTCCTTCAACATTGTGCCCATCCTTATCAGTTGGATTCCCAATCAATTACACATATACTTCAGCTATAAGTTCATAGCATTATATATAGTGTTAGACTGCCAAAAACTATGGTATCTTTGTATGGGTCATTAGTATAACAATACACACACATGTATCGGTACACAAACATTAATACGAATATCTTACCGGAACCACTCATGTCTCAAAATAAGTGTATCCTGGACTTAAAAACTTGAGGCCCTAACATCAGCATTAGCAACCAAAGCTTTTGCCTACTTATAAGTTAGAAAACAACCAAAGCAACACTAATTCAAATTCACTATGAGATCTCAACTATATATCTAAAATCCTCATTAATATCAATAAATATAGCATGCCTATATCATAATAATAACTTTATATAGCATAAATCAGTAAGCTACAATTACAAGATTTTAACAGGGAGTTCAAAGATTAAATAACCAAATAAGGAAATTTCCATCTAATAAAAAAAGATTACACAGTTAAGTTATCAAAAAATAAAAACATTCACCTCCTTAAAACCTCCAAATCAACACCATTTTGGCATTCATCAACTACAAATCTCAACTAACTGATCTACAAATTCCATTAATTAGCCAAAAACACAACATACCCATCAACAAAATCTTGTAATCAGCATTAACCAAAGAGCTACAAGTTCGGGAATCTTATCAGAGCATCAAAATCAAACCCTAATAAGCTAACTTATAAATTGGAACTAAATAAACAAGTTCAGGAAACTAAAAATCTAATCAGACACACAATCATCAGTAAACATTAAGAAATCTTGCAACCTTTTGCTTTGAAACTCAAGAACACGTGCAGATTATTGGTCAAAGGCGCAAAAGAAGAGCAGGCACTTTCAAGATTCTTTTTCTTCAATGGATGAATTAGAGATAAAGAAGAAATGGGGTTGAATGGGTAATCTTCATATGTGTTGTCAAGAAGAAATACAATTCCACAAATGTGATAGGAAGACTCGAATGAATCTAAGGAATTCACCTGCGATCGGAAGGGGATTGAAATCAGCGATAGGCGATTCAGTTGCCTGGAAATGAATGAATTGATCGATTGAGTGTCTTAAACTACGATGAATGGATTGAATTGAGGTGTAACGGGCGCCGGCAATGACCGGTAGAAGCGGAGGGTACGGGTGATGTGAAGAAGGAAGAGGGGTGAGAAGGGTAGGCAAATAGTGTATGTAAGGCTTGATGTGGATAGACCAAAATACGAATTCTCCATTTTCACAATTTTTTTACATTTATATATAGTAGTCGTTGTTTTATATGTTTGTACTTGATAAGAAATATTTTATATATTTTTAATTAATAGCAAAACTCTGTTATTTCTTATGTAATTTCCATCAAAGTCTAGGTATTAAATTCATCACGACAT
The DNA here is from genome assembly GCA_025506505.1 of Flaveria sonorensis. NCBI lineage: Eukaryota > Viridiplantae > Streptophyta > Magnoliopsida > Asterales > Asteraceae > Flaveria > Flaveria sonorensis. The sequence goes on along the minus strand of CM046437.1, from coordinate 696,850 downwards.
AGTCTATAAGCCCATATTTATCCAATCCTTTTTATTCAAGCTGGTCAATCACGAAATTTTCAACAATAGACATTACTGTTTGTATAGCTATTGTATTCACTTTTACTGTATTTAGGGTATTTACAGTTCACTTTCCCGAATGATCTAGCTGCAGAATGCCAGAATGGAGGGTTTTTTTTTCTTTTATTTTTTATTTTATGTCGTTATCATATTAAACTTATATTTATATTATTATATTTTAATTACTGTTTATGGTTTAAAAATCTTTTAAACTTACTTATATCATTAACAAATGTTTATAAACTCGTGAACTTAATTTTATATTTTAATAGTTATATAACAATTAGAGTTTTAAATATATATTTATTAAATTAGATTATTATTATTATTATATTTTTTAATACAAGTCAAGTAATTAATCTTATGTTGATAAAACTACTATAGCTCATGCATAGAGTGAATTATCGTTTTACTCCTTTTGGCTTTTCAGGATTTTAAAAAGTTGTCATTTTCACCCAAATACATTAAATTCATTAATTCAAAATGTAAAACTTGTAAATTAAAAATATTACTCTTTATAATACAAAACAAAAACCTCCAATTCGAGTGGAATTGTATGACGATATAAGAGAGCGACGATAAGATGCGATGGTCTCTATTAAAAAACCTTTCACAATAGGTTCTCGAACGCAAGCAGAAACCAGCTCCATCCTTCTCCCCATAGATAAAAGTGATTCAATTGATGATGATATGTTTAAAGATTAAATGATCAAAGATTTTATGTGGGTTTCATTAATAAAACAATAATACATGAACGGAGTTTTAACAGTAGTAGGTAAACATAAATTAGGATTTTATGTTGTTATATAAAACAATATATAGTTAACCCTTTTAGTGATGAACGTTTAACATTTTAAGTTAGCAGAGTTAACTTTTTTGTATGAAATTAACAACTTTTCAAAATCTTGAGGAGTCTGATGCAAAAAAATCTTTTGCGGATCTAAATTACAAATGTGACCAAACCTTATGGAGGAAAACGACAATTCAATTTCATGTTTAACTAGACTAGTTCTTACTAAAAAGTTTCTAATATGAGTCTTTCATGTTTAAGCTATTAATAACATATAATAACTTGGAATGTATTATAGAAACATTGAACACAGAATGGAGCCACACAAACAAGTTATATCACGTAGAGGTGACTACGCAAAGTTAAGCTCTAAAGGCAAGAATTTGAATGCTGGGACATCAACTGTAAAACGAGAATAGGTTTTTGGGTCGCTAAAAACAAGTCGATTTGAGTTGTATTAACTTTTCTATGAATTAAACTGGCCGGAATTTTTAGTAAGAAAACTACCAACATATATAAATGTCAAAAACACTAAAACTTAAATAAAAAGAAGTAAACGTAGCATTAATGTTTAATTACCAGCACATTAGCCAAACATATATTTGAAAAACTTTTGATTTGAAAGTGAAGACTCATAACGTATTATTTTGTCCCGTTTTGGCTTTGAAATAAGAAAAAATGGTGAAGTGTCGTATTGGAGAGTTTTGACATCCATGGATCATTAATTGAGAGAGAGAGAGAGAGAGAGGGAGAGGTGGGTAGGTACGATATTCTATATCGATCTATCACTCTCATCCGCATCCATTTTGCCCCCTGATGGAATAATAATTCACCACACCCACCTGGCCACCCACCCGCGCGCATATATATATACATATATATATATATATATATATATATATATATATATATATATATATATATATATATATATATATATATATATATTTTAAGTAGCTAGCTAGCTAGAAGCAGATAGAATGAAATGAAGTGTTAATTAGTTAATGTGGATGATGAGTGAGATGATGGGTTACAACGACAGTACTAGTGATCATGAAGATCTCATCAACAACCAGCTGCAGGTCTTTAATCATGGGAGCCGGAGGTTCCAAAGAGCACTTGTTCCAAGGCCACCGGCGTCCTACAACCGGTCCATGAGAGCGCAGCAGCATCAGCATCAGCATCAGAATCAGCATCAGCATCAGCCTCAGCCTCAGCAGATGGTGGTTGTGAGCTCCCGGTGGAACCCCACCCCAGAGCAGCTGCAGAGGCTAGAGGAGTTATACCGGGGAGGGACACGAACGCCCTCCGCCGACCAAATCCAACACATCACCGCCCACCTCCGCCGCTTTGGCAAGATCGAAGGAAAGAATGTTTTCTACTGGTTCCAGAATCACAAGGCCAGAGAACGCCAGAAACGACGCCGTCTCCATCAACCTCCCCCCACAACGTCATTCCATACTAACACCATACAACTTTCAGGTCCGCCCTCCGCCTCCATCATTTTAATGACATATACATATATCTTTCTTCAACCACCAACCTACCTACCCTACACACACACACACACATATCTATGTATATATATATATATAGGGCGTCTCATGAACCTTCTTAATATTGCATGCTATTTTCTGCTGTTCAAAAGAACAAAAAAAAAAAGAAAAAAGAAAAAAAAAAAAAAAAACACTGCATGCTATTTATCATATATCTTACAAGAAATCAATTACAAGTTCTACGAATTATTTTAGCTACAATTGAGGTGTTCCTCTATTATTTCCTTTTTATTTTGTCTTCCTACCTGATCGAGCATGAAAACAGATAGGGTGGCTTAATTGAATCTTCTTTAATTAAACCTCGCATTAATTCGCCATTACATAAACTAGTACTCCATCTTTGCACCATGAGATCCAATTGAAATTACATAAGCAATGAATAAATATATACAAGTTAATTGGATGGTAATGCATGTGTGTTTATTTTATAAATAAATATATGTGTGTATATATATATATATATATATATATATATATATATATATATATATATATATATATATATATATGTATGTATGTATGCATATATATATATGTATGTATGTATATGTGTTGAATGGGTTTGGGTCATTGTTTGCTTGCAGAGGTTGAAGAGACCAGAAACTGGGCAATGCCTGCACTTTCAGAGGTCTGCTACCTTTCTTTTCCTTTCTGTTATTTTTCTATTTTTATGTTAAATAAATAAATAATAACATCCCATTTTATTTCAGTTTCCTACACTTTCAATTAAATTAAAGATTTACAAATCATATTAATAATAATACATCACTTACGTCAGTGACCTGTGACTGAACTTGGTATGGGATTTGACATATGATTCATATGATATATGCAAGAATTAAAACACACACATATATATAATATATAAAAGGGTATATAATTTGAGAATGAAAAAGACTCGAGAATTAGATATTCAGTAAGATGTTGTGATAAAGATGATTGAAGAGTTAAGGTCTAGTTAGTAATGTATAAAAAACACACGTAACAGTTGGTGTTAAGTGAAAACCAGTATACAACCATGCACCCAAGTTTGATTAATTTTATAAAGCAAAAATAGTATATTTAACTATTCTTTATGTCTTAGTTATTAATAAATTTTGTAACTTGTGATAAATTTATAAAATAATGATATGGGACAACAACATGATAAGAAATACATGTCAACATAGATATACGTATCGATATATGCGTCTAGGATGATTTAGCAAAAAAAAAAAAAAAAAGCAAGAGAATTATTTTAAGAAAATTATTTCCCTTAAAATAAAAAAATCAAATAATAAGATTAGGGTTTATAATTCAAAAAGAAAAAAAAAGCACTTGGAGTATGTAGACAGTCAATGTGTAGATTCTGGGTGGGTCCACTCTGTTATTCAACTTCCAACTCTTCATTTGTCTTATCTTTCGATATTTCAGTAACGAAGGTTTGGTCGGCCCCAGCTTTTTAAGTTCTTTATAAAGTATTTTCATTTATAAAAATCGTAATTGTATTTTACAATTACATTTTGAGTTTTCAGACTTCTTTTGATATACTTGTAAAACTTTGCTTTTGTATTTTTCTTTTGATAACATACAAGTTTTAAAATTTACCTATTTTCCCATTATAGTGTTTTTATAATCGGTTATAAATTTTGGTTACTTTTATAACCTTTTGATCGTTGTTTGTTAAAACTTTCATCACTTTGATGCATTGACTTGGCTTTTTGTATAATTTTTTTTTTTTGTGATTAACAACATATAATATGGTTTAACAAAGTACATAAAATAAATCAATAAATTTGGCAACATAGCTGCAAGGGTGCCAGGTAATCAGTTTGATAGCTGAAACGAGATATGGGATTGAACGCTATGTGGAAAATGGTGTAGGGGGAGCAGGTTGGACGGGTATAGCAGGTACAACGCTACAAGTCGGTGGCGGATCCAGAATTTTTATTCACGGGGGCGGAAATTTTAAGGGTCATTTGGTTATCGCAATATAATATATATTTTTCAGTCCGGTTCGAGTTAGATCGGGTCGGGTCGGTTCATTAACGTAAAAAAATCGTTAAAATGGTTCCCAACTTGTAAATTTTTGTATATGTATATATAACAAGAATCGTATTGAAGCAATTATACTCTTAAAAGTGGTAATATGTGATGTTTGAAACAATTATACTTATGATATGCTTAACGTCTTTGATATCAATCCTGAAACTAATTTAAATTCAACTTGTATTATTATCAAATATATTTATCTTGATATAAATTTTTATCTTTCTATTAATTACATGATTATTTGAGAGTGATATTTCAAAAATTCATTCAATTATAGACCCGGTTAGTAAGAAAATATGGTTCGTCGGCCTGTCGGAAGATTACCGGACCCCGTTGTAGTTTCGCTCCAAACAATGTATTTAAGATAATTTTGCTCTTTCTTTAGTTTCAAGAATTTAAAGGGGGTGATTACAAAATTTTATAAGGGGCGGTCGGGATTTTCACGTATATATAACACTGATAAATATTTTTTTAGGATGGGCGGCTGCCCCCTCTTTTGGCTTTAGATACGCCCCCGCTACAAGTAGATTGGGTTGCGATAAGTGCAATGAAGTGGCTTTGCATGATTGCTGATGGTGTGGGTTAGTTACCAGTTGAAGGAAAATATTAGCCACCTTAAAGCCATCGTATCTAACAATGTTGTCTATTTGACAAGAATGAAAAATAATAATGTGAATATGATTGACGGAGTGTGGTGAAAAAATAAGAAAGAAGAAAATTAAAGGTTTTGTTGTTTCTTTATTTCTTGGGAAATGCATTTTTCCTATCTGTCGGCTAGCCTCCTTCTGCATTCGCTAGGGTTTTTGTCTCTTTTTTTTTCTTTTCACCTATACCTATAAATACATGAATTCATTGACTATATATGCATGTATATGTAGGACACACACATATGAGTGGTGGGTTGGGTCATGTTTGATTTTAATTTGGGTTTAATAAATCAATAATAGATAGTTAATTATTATTTTGTTGAAATGATGATTAGAAGAACATGGTTAAAGGAGAAAGAACAAGAAAACCAGAAGATGAGGGATGGATAGCTGTTGAAGAAGGAAACCATGATCGTAGGAGGAAGACCGCCATGTGGAACCCGTCTTCTTCTTCTTCTGCAGATTATGAAACCTTAGAGCTGTTTCCGGTCAACAGCAGCATGGAACCGCCGGAGAAACGTCTCATTCAAACCACTCAACACTTTATCGAGTTTCTTCCTTTGAAAAAATAGTAATAGTTCATCATATCAAATACCTACTCACTCATCTTCATCTTATCTTATTTATTTAGCCCTGCCTTCTATTTCAATTCCATGCATGCTCTGGCTTGTTATATTATTATCTGTTGTATGTATTAAAAGATTGTTTACATAATCGATCATATCTTACTTCAGTTTGAAAAAAAACAAAAAAACCTTATTATACAGTTTGATGAATAACATATTAATTAACTATACATCTTATAAATCCTTTAAATTAAAATGTTAATGTTAATAAGCCCGTCTTTTCATATAAACTTTATCAAAAACTGCTACGGAATATTAAATAGGTGTACAACACATAGCTTTTTGATTCATTAGGGATGTTGTATTGGTTAACCATAGTACGTGATTGTTATAATGATTGAAAAATACACTGGTGTAAGTCATCAATTACCACGTCTATATGTCGATCTTTATACCTAAGATAATAATTTTTTTTCCATTCGATGGGTTAGTAGTAAGATTGTTTTGACGGGTGACTTTTACGTGCTAATTTCTACGAAAACTATATGATGAGCTATAGCTAAACAATTTGGTTTTTAATATCCTATGAAAGTTTAAAAGCTTTCATCTAAAACATTAAATTAAGAAATGTGTAAATATACATATCTATGTTTGTCAGAGAATATATAAGCTAATATTTAATACCAATCAGTGAACCAATTTAGCCTACTCAAACTGTTGGGTTCATTAAAACCGTCACCAAAGGTTTCGATTAGCATCACAAAGCACGTCCACTAGTACTTCAAATCACAACCACAGTGACGGAACTGGGTTTTGGTGTGGAAGCCATCACCATCGGTGACCTTGCTAGGGTTTTTGCAACAGGGAGTATAAAGTGAAGGTTGGAAACCGATGTAAAAAAAAAAGAAGGTGGGCATTCAGTCACCTACCAAGTAGAATAAAACATACATAATCTTTTGTACATCGATGCATCATCCATTTGTAAATTACTAATTATTTCATTGGCTTTTAATTATAGGATGATAGTCGAAATAGACGTTGAACATGAAATAAACGATTTAGAATAATGGATAGATCATCGTCAATACATCGTTAGAAAGGAGTTCATGACATAATACGCCAGCGAAACCCCATCAGAAACTATCTTTGCAGTCGGTATGGTGTCTTCAGTGATGCTTAAATTCTAGTAGTGTGATGACATTTTTTATATTTTCATTAATAAGAAATTTTTTAATCAAACTACATATTGATCAAATATATTAAATTTCTTATACTTAGACGACCAATATATAAAACAGAGGATTTGTGTTCGATATCTTTTACCAAATTGTGAGTCTAATTTGATATAGAAAGGTTATTTTCTAAAAGTAAAAATATGTAGATTGAAAGTAAGTGATTTAAAAGTAAATATGTAATTAAATGAGAGTAGTTTCAAACTAAATTGATTAATCAAGCGGCTATATTGTAGAATATTTGGTCCCGTTTGATATGAGATAATGAAATGTACTTAGGATTGAAATCAATGAGAAAATAAAATAGTTAGATTCATTGCTTTATTTTGTTTAATAAGTAGGAAAACATGAAGGAATTAAATTAAATATCATATGTGGTGGTGGTGGTTGGTGTTGGTGGTTGTGGTTGATGGTGTTGGTGGGTGGTGGTTAATGGGCGGTTGTGTTTGCCTATAGTGGCATCGGTGGCGGTGGTGTGAGATGGTGGCGGGTGGTAACGGATGGTGGTGGTTGGTTGTGGTAATGGTGGTTGTTGGTAGAATAATGAATATAATGAAAAAAAACTACAAGGAGTTAGTGAATGATTTTAGGGTATTTAAAGGAATGAGATTCATTTCGTAATCGGTAATTACATTCCATTGATCAATCAAACACCTCTATTTTCATTCACTCACGATTTTTTATTCCACTCTGCTGGCCTGTTATTACTGTATACCAAAAACTACCTTAGTTATTTGTTTATTTGATGCATAATTAAGCTGTAACAATAAGGCAATGTTGATGTTCAATTATAATAACAATAATAATAATATTTTTCTAGAGTCATATTGAGAATTTAATAATTTTAATATTTATCTACATCTTATATAATAAAAGTGAAAGAATGATAGAATGATAATTTTACATATGAATTAAGATACCCATATGAAAAGTCATGCTTAAATTTTAAAAAATTAATCATTTTATTTCATTTATGCCTTATAGTTAGGTATAACATATGTTGCTTATACAAATGCTAGAGCATATACACGTGCCCAAACAAAACCGTCATTTACTTTCAATGTTGTTCATTTATTGTGATTGAGCATTAATCCCTCTTCCCCTTTTCCCTTGCCAGCTGTTAAGAGCTCAATAACAATCAAGATAGTAATTTGTGGTGATAATTTCTTTATTAACTTTCTCTGGTCTATGCAAATCATCACCAAAGCTTCCTCCGATGATCATAAAACTCTAACCTACATTCATAAAATGAAACCTCCCCTAAAATCTAGGCAATAAGTGATTTCTGATCATAAATATCACCCATGCTTTCACTAATCTTGTTGGGATAATATTGTTGTCTAAAGACTCTTGTAATATGCGTAATTTTTTTCTTTCATTTAATTTTTTCAATAATTATATTTTAAGTCTTTAATTTACGTCATAATGCACCACGCCGATACTGACTAAAATCGAATTCTTAAAAAATCGCGGAACAGCTGTACCGTCGCAACGCGCGAGCATTTCCACTAGTATATACAATAACAACACAAATGATATATTACAAATAGTCAGGTCCGAAACCAAACTATGAAATCAAGATTTTTATAATAGATAAACTGTTTCTTTTTTATTATAAAGATAAATCATAAAACATATATCTCAACCACGAATTAATGTGTCTTGCTACATCATCTTCTCCGCCAATATATTCTTCTTCCTTAACAACACTCTCTTTATCTTAAAAGTTACAAGTATACTGTAAATACAACTTTAATGAGTTTTGTTATCTCTTCTTATTTTCTTGAAAAACACAAAAAATGATGGACTATCATACATATTTTCAGTTTAAAATATAGATAAAAGTAGTTTTATTTTCAATTTTATGGAGTCTTTAAAATTTGAGGACCTAAGCGGTTGTTTTAACTGTTTGTACTATAAGGACGCCTCAACAAACTTTATTACTTGTAATGATAACAAATACACTTAGTTTTCTTTTAAAAAATAATATATTATGAGAACCTATAAACTACTTCAAAATAGATTTTAATCTTTATAGTATCCAAAGCCTCTTTTAACTCTTACTTACGCACTACCAACCCAAATGGTTATTACTCATACACTACAATGATAGACATCTATAACTATAAAATTTTGAGTGGTGGTAGCGATGATATGTTGTCACTATAGGGTCTGTTGACCTAAACCACAAAAAAAATTATCATTTATTGGCATACAAAATGTCTCAAAAAAGACCAAAAAGTGCCGCTAAAACCCCTATAGGAATAAATGACACACAAAAAAACATGCTACTAAAAGCGTTGTTACTAAAGCCTTTCAGTGACACTTTTCGATCTGTTGCTATAGACTTTTGAAGTTTTAGAGGCATTTATATTTTTTCCGCAATATACAAGAAGACTTTTCTGACACAGATTTTATGACGGTAAAAACTTGCAGGACCGTTAAAGGGTACTTAAGCTTGCACTTAGTTAACACACTTAGGAGGATCTTAAGATCACTTAATAATTCAAATAGGGAACTGTGAACCTTTACTGAAGATACAAGATAAATACAAGTAAAATAAGAACAAGAGCACAAGATAAAGTTTTCAAGGAAGTTGTATATTGCATCTCTAGTTCTATTACAAATGTTGTACAAGTATATTTTAAATTCAAGAACTGGAGACTACTTATACTACATCTTACAACCGTCAATATGCAAAAAGACAGTTGGAAGTGACTAATCTAGACAACAAGATCAGCCTAAAGTCAAAAGGCAGATTGCCTTTTGACTAGTGACTATGACAAGCCATAGCTCACTGACTTTCCTATTACAAAAAGCCAAGAAGGAACAAAAACGGAAACTTGCAGGCGAAGACCTTATATACTTTATCATAAAATATAAAAGTTTCACCAACTAGTGGTAGCAGGTGAACTACCAGAGCATGCAGCGGAAAGTAGGTTATTTTATCATAAAATTAATGGAAAAGGTATCTTTTCTCTCTCTTCAAAGGAAAATCAGTCTTGTCTTTAAACAGCTTCGGAAGACTTTGTCTTGAGAGCTTCGGAAGACTTCATCTTTTACCTTCGAAAGAGTTGAGTCTTTGGCTTCAGAAGACTTTACACTTAGAATATTTTCCAAGTTCAGTGTAAAGCTTCCGCAACAGTTTCTTCTGAACTTTGGCTTCGGAAGATTTTACACTTAGCATTTTTCTTGAGTGTGTAAAACTTCCGAAGCTAGTTCACCTTTGTTCCGAAATGCATGTTGGAAGACTTGGTTGTTTTGGTATCTTTTGGTTGCATCAGCCTCTTAACTTCATAGGTTCCTACAAACTCCCCCTAGGCTGATGCTACCAAAACAGGGAGGTTCTTCAGACTGGGATAGTCCATATGAGGATCTTCAGAATTCTTTTCTTCATCAGTAGATCTGGATTCTTCAGACTCATGAAGTACCTTCTCATGTCATAAAGATCATGCAGAAGGAGTTCAAGCATGTCACTTGTGAAGTAGACATGTTGTTCTCCCTGATCTCTAGTGACATACCATCTGTTTGGATCTTCAGCAAAAGTCCAGGACAGAATTTGTCTTCCAATAGAGAGAGGCTCTTCTATGATAGGAGTTGGTTAAGAGTCCTCTTCATGCACTTCCTTAGTATGTTTTGACTCATCCTGAGGTTGGGAGGATGATGCCTTTCTTCTTTTCTTCTTTAAAGATGATCTTCTTTTGGCCATCCTCTTTTTCCTCCCTGATGATTTTAACTGAGAGGGTTGGTCTTCAGTACCAGGTTCTTCAGTGGATTCCCTCTCAGTTGGGATCTCCTCTCTCCCAGTTTCAGAAGGAGAGGGAGGAGTACCCTGCTGTGGGTTAGAAGATGAAGTTGGCTGTTGTGTAGTTTCAGGTGCAGGTGGTGTTATCTTTGTAGGTTCTACCTTTACCTCAACTTCAGGTTGAGCTTAACTTGATGATGAATGAAGGTCCACAAGCTCTCCCCTTTTTATCTTCTGCTTGATCACCCTTATATTCTCATCCATTGTGGATAGAGACATGGGACCAAGCCTCCTTCCGGAGAACCCACACAGCTTCAAGAAGCTCATCATCCTCTGCCTATCTGCAAACTTTTTCTGACTTTTCTGGATGATGGCTCTTGATTTTGCAGCTTCTTCCCTTTGCCTCTTCTTTGCAGCTTACCTTTCTTTTTTGGCTTGCTCTTCCAGCTGCTTATTGTATTCAAATAATATATAATCATAAGGCAAGAGAAGGAGTACAGGTGCCTGATAGAGACCTATGGCACTCAGGTGGTTGATCATTTTTAATCTTTCTTCTTCATCAACTACTTGAGGTTGTTCAGCAGCCACAGTCTCTGACTCAGGACTTTCTTGAACTGGGGAGAGGAAAGGAATGTTCTTGTAAAGCCTTTTTCTCCTCATTTCTTCCTTGTGTTTGAGGGTCAAGGCTGCATCCTCTGCTTCCTTCCTCTCCTTTGACAATTCAATGTCAGCCAGTTCATTTAACTCTTCTAAGGGGAGAGAGATGAGTTCATCTATGTTGTAGTTCCTGGTCCCCAGATAATTGAGCCTGGCTGCCCTTAATTCATCTTCTTGAGTGTTTGGTACAGGGGCAGCCAGAATTGCAGCTTGCATGAATCCTGGGGAACCACTTGAACTCTCTCCCCTCAGCTTCCTCTTCCTTTCTCTCTTTTCTTCTTTAATCTCTTCAGGAGTCATCTTCCTTTTGCCTTTGTCAATTGCAGATCTTGATGACTCAGTCTGAGGAGAGCTTTGGCCTTCATTGCTTGATTCAGCAGTCAAGCTCTGGCCAGAGAGAGGTTGTGAAGCACCATCACCAGCTGGTGCCTCACTAATGGTATGGGGTGCTGGAGGAGATCTTGTCTCAAGGTTCACAGTCTCAGCCTCTGGGCCTTCAGTCAAGGCTTTCCCTTCGAAGCTAATCTTGGGGTCTACCTCAACATCCAGTTGACTAAAGGCTTCAACTGCTAGCCTCTGTCTATATAATGCAGTTCTCCTTTTGAATTCTGCCAGCACACAGTCTTGAATTTGATTGGCTAATCTGACAGCTTGTCTGTTATTGCTTGGGTTGACAAATGCCAGATCTACCAAGTTTATACTCTTATAGAAACTCAAAGTGGAGATGTTGAGAATTTCTTGTTGACCCTGAGCTCTAGAGATCATAAGAGCTTTCCTATCACTGTCATACCCCCAACCCCAGATTGGGTTCTGAGATGGGGCAGACATTGCTCTTGGTACTCTCTCCTCAAACAACTGTTGAATGACCAGTTCCAGATCTTTGTCTAGAGGAGGTTGCTGAGCATGGACAACTGCAAGATAGGATGGTGAGTCCTGTATGTCCATACATGAGGAAGAACTCCCAGGTTCTGTGGCTGTCAGAACTTCCTCCCCCTTTTTGGTAGCATCACCCTCATGCATAGGTGAGCAAGGGAAGTGATCCATAACATCCACAGGTTCTTGTGGACCTGGATGAGTTTGTCCTATAGGTCTCTCAGCAAACTGGCCCTTGAGATCGGTGATCTCAAGTTGCTGGTCATGGACCCTCCTTTGCAAGATAGTCACCTGTGATTCAAGGTGAGCTATCTGTGAAACCAGTTGGGTGTAGATGTCTTTGAGTTGGTGCACCCTGAGCTTTAGACTCCCCTCATCTTCAGTTGAAGAATCATTGGGGGATGAAGGAGGTGAACCAAGGTCTGCTCCTTCACCACCAGCATGGGGTTCTTGGCTGCTGGATTTCCCCTACCCAATGATAGTGTCAAGAGGCTGGGTTGCCGTGGTTGAGGTATTAAAGATGTAATCACTGGCAACAGTGAGAGCCTCTTCCATATGGATCTCCTGGACAATCACAAGAAGATCCACCTCAGTTTGGGGTGTCTGATATGGGCTAGACATGGGTGAAGCAGGAGTACTCATCTCCCCTTGAGTATGGGTAGAGAGGGGAGAGTCATGATACTCACTGAAACCCAAATCTTCATCAGAGTAAAAGTCAAGGCTGGGTATGGGGTGGTTGAGATCAAGAGGTTGGGGATGGTAGCTTTCCCCTGAAGGTTGATCACTAGAGTGTTGAGATTCAGAGTGATGGCTTAAGGCTGTTTATGGAGTTGTGAGCTTATCAGGCTGAGCGTGAGGAACCTCAGCACTAATTGTTTGAAATATGGGAGTGGTCGGCTCCTCAGGGGAAGTGAGAGCTCGAGATTCCACTTCCTCCTGTGATATGGGGGCCTGCACATGCTCAGTAGCAAGTGCAGGGGTTCGCTTGGATTTTCTTTGGTAAGTGATTTTGATGGTAGGTTGTATTTGAGGTGGGTGAGAAGTAGAGGGTGTTGGTTCATCACTAGATAGGGCTGGTAGGATGTCACCCTAAGCAATGAGCTCAAAGATTTTCGAGACAAGGGCTGTTTCTACCCCTGAGAACCCAACAGTTAGCTTTTTTAATATCTTGAAAATGTCGGGCCTCATATGTGCAAGTTTAAGAACATTACCTGTTCCCCTCAACTGTGGTCCCAATTCACAATTAATAATGTGTTGAACATACCGAGGGAACATGTAATATTCTAAGGAATCCAAATTAGCCAGTAAATTTATAAATACAAACTAAGAGTACCTAAATTTGACCCCTTGAACCATCCCATGGACAATGAAGGAGAGGTCTTTTGGAATCTGGTCCCATCCTCCATGTTTGTTGGATAGGCTATGTATGAAGACATGGAGGAGGTATTTCCATTGAAATGAGACCTTCCCCTTCCTGAAGGTTTTGACCGAAAAGTCACCTTCGTAGCCCATCTGCGCAAAGGATTGGTTGACAGCAGCTTTTGGAAAGGACAGCTCACCTGCTTCATCATCCAGCTGCAAATGGGTGTTTATAATGGCTGGAGTGATGAAAACCGTCCTCCCCTGCACTGTGGCAGATAGTGCATTCTCCTCGTCCATGGTGACCTCTTGACAGGTCCGCCAAAACTCAAGCAACTGATCCTCATAGAGAGAAGGATCGATTGTAAGGGAGGTGAAGTAGTGAGACAAAGAAAGATACCTGCACACGTCTGAGAAGCTTGGATCCTTCTCAGAGTTTAACAGAGCAACTTGATTGTGTTGCCTGTGTAGGTGCATGGTGAAATCAGGGTCGTTATGACGATCAAGGTTGGCCATTTGAAGAATTTGTAGTGAAGGAAAGAAGAAGAAGATGAAATTTGGGGGTAATTTTAGGTTAAGGAACAATGAGAGAAGTGAGATGAAATAGAACCGTTTGGAAAGATATACTCTGGATTTGAGACAAAGTTATGACAAAAAGATAAACTTTGAAATCGGCAAGTGGGTCCTACTTCTGAAAAAGGCGCCCAAAAAGTTAGTTTTCTTGGAAGTAGAAAAAGCTTCCGAATGCAATTTTGGTTTCGGAAGCTTTGCAATCAAAGCTTCCGAAAGCAATTTTGCTTCGGAAGATACTTCAAAGACTTTTGAAAATTTTGGCTTCGGAAGAAATTTGAACCTAAAATGCATTCAAGTACTTATACCAAAATTTAAGATTCGAAAAATACTTCAAGAATTTCTTTTGAAGGTAAATCTCAGATAAGCTGTTTAAACGATTTAGACATAAATTTCTTCCGAAGGCAACTTTTGCTTCTTCCGAAGGTAATTTTTCATCATTCTAAGAGATATCATTTTAAAAAATTCATTTTTCTTCCAAAGAGAACTGGGCTTATCAAGCGATCTCATAGACAACCTAGGACACACAGTTTTAAGAAATAATATTGATTAAGTTATTAAGGAAAATCTACTCAAAGTAAATCATCCCAATAGCTGATACAAGATATTTAAATCTCTGTTCATCAAATGCTTTTGTGAACAGATCGGCATATTGTTCATTTGTGTTCACTTTGATTAGTTTTATCAATCCCTTTTCAAAATTATCCCTAATCAGATGATACCTGATGTTGATGTGTTTGGTCCTTGAGTGCTGCATAGGATTCTCTGTAATAGAGATTCTCTTTGAAATTGAACCCATAGTCTAGCATTTGTTTCTGAATCCAAAGCACTTGAGCATAGCAGCTGGCAGCAACGATGTATTCAGCTTCAGCAGTTGATGCAGACACACAGGATTACTTCTTACATTGCCAAGAGACTATCCTTCCACCCAGGAACTGACACCCCCCAGATGTGGACTTTACAGTCATATTACAGCCACCATAATCACTATCTGTATAAGCATATAGATTGAAGTCTGAATTCTTAGGATACCAAAGGCGTAGATTTGGAGCACCTTTGAGATATCTAAGGATCCTTTTGACAGTGATTAGGTGTGACATCTTGGGGTTGGATTGATATCTTGCATATATGCATGTGGCAAACATGATATCAGGCCTGCTAGCAGTAAGATACATAAGTGACCCAATCATAGCCCTGTAGAGATGTTCATCAACACACTCCCTCTCAAGATTAGGACCAAGGGAGTGGTTTCTGGCTATGGGTGTCTTTGCAACCTTACAACCAGTCATCTTGAATCTTGTAAGTATGTCCTGTACATACTTTGACTGACTGATGAAGATGCCATCTTCAACCTGCTTCACTTGAATTCCTACAAAGAAATTGAGTTCCCCTATGACACTCATTTCAAATCTATTCTTCATCAGCATCTCAAAGTCTTTGCAGAGCTTTGGATTAGTTGAACCAAAGATAATGTCATCCACATATATCTAAACTAGCAATATGTCATTTCCTATTTCTTTGATGAAGAGAGTCCCATCAATAGTACCTCTTTTGTATCCATGTTGACAGAGGTATGTTGATAGTGTCTCATACCACTTTCTTAGAGCTTGATGCAGTCCATAAAGGGCTTTATCAAGCTTGCAGACATAATCAGGATGATCTGGGTCTGTAAAGCCAGGTGGTTGTTTAATATAAACTTCTTCATCAATCACCCCATAGAGAAAGGCACACTTCACATCAAGCTGGTAGATCTTGAAATCCTTGGATGCAGCATAAGCTAGAAATATTCTTACAGCTTCAAGTCTTGCAACTAGAGCAAAGACATCAGTATAATCAATTCCTTCTTCTTGAGTGTATCTTTGGACAACCAGTCTAGCCTTGTTCTTGATGATGATCCCTCTATCATCTTTCTTGTTCCCGAATACCCATTTAGTTCCTATGACACTCTTCCCTTGAGGAAGAGGACATAAGTTCCAAACTTTCTGTCTTTTGATTTGAAGCAGCTCATCTTGCATAGCTTCAATCCAGCTTCCAGCCTTCAAAGCCTTATCAACCTTCTTCGGCTCTATCTGGGATAAGAAACAAGAATGTAGACAAACATGGCTGTCATGAGCTTGTCCTCTTGTTCTTACCCCTGAGTCAACATTTCCAATGATGTTTGTGGAGGGATGTGACTTGTGGATCCGAAGTTGAGGGATCACAGCAAGTTGGTTAGACAGATCTAAATTTGAGAAATTCTGATCTGGAAATGAGGTGTCTCCCACCACATCAGCATACTTATCAAGAGAGACTTGATCCAATGAGTGTGTGACATCATTCATGTTGTCTTCAATGGAGTGGTTTTCAGCATCAAGAAATTCTTGATCACTGTCACTACCTCCAGTTCCTCCTTCTGCATTTGAAGTTCCTTCTCCTGAATTCTGAGCCTCTGAGCTGGAATTTGAAGGCAATTTATTTGAATCAATAGTATTTTTCATGCTGGTGCTGATGGGAGCTTCAATTGCAGGGTTAGTCACCACTAGAGCTGAAGTAGTCTTCTTTTTTGGTCTTCTCAGCTCAAATCTTGGATCAGGATCTTCTGTTGACCTGTTATCTGTAATTCCTGAAACATTCTCACAAGATTTGTTAAAACAGTTGGTAACTAAGTCAAGATCAAATAGCCAATCCGAACAAGAACCTTTTACATAGGGTGTGTGTTCATTGAAAGTCACATTGGCTGACTCCTTAATGATTCTAGTTCTGAGATTGTATACTCTATAAGCCTTAGCTTGAGAAGAGTACCTAACAAAGTGTCCATCATCTGATTTCTCAGTAAACTTGGCTATTTGATCTTTGGTATTCAAGATGGTGCAAGGACATCCAAATGTTTTGAGAAAACCAATGAGTGGTATTCTTTTGTGCCATAGTTCATAAGGAGTCTTACCATGTATCTTAACTACCAAAACTCTGTTTTGCACATAGCAAGCTGTGTTGACAGCCTCTGCCCAGAAGGTGATGGGCAGCTTAGAGTTAGACAACATGGTTCTTGTAGCTTCAATAAGTGTCCTATTTCTCCTCTCAGCAACACCATTTTGCTGAGGAGTCCTGGGAGCACTGTATTGTCTTGAAATACCCTTTTCATCACAAAATGTATCAAGGATTTGGTTTTTGAATTTGGTTCCTTGATCACATCTTATGATTTTGACCTTGTGATCAGATTGATTCTCAATTTTTAGAATGAAACTCTTTAAGATTACAGGAGTTTCATCCTTAGTTCTAAGGAAAAACACCCAAGTGAATCTTGTGAAGTCATCTGTGATGACCAAACAGTATGAGGTCCTTCCTAAACTTATTACACTGGTGGAGCCAAACGGATCCATATGTAACAAGTGTAGGGGAGTAGTGATAGAGTTCATTTCCTTTGGCTTGTGAGACACTTTGTGTTGCTTCCCCTTCAGGCATGCAACACAGTGGTCATCACTTGTAAACTCTTTCTTTGGCATTCCAGTTACCAAATCATTCTTAATAAGTTTATTCATATTCTTAAAGTTTACATGGCACATTCTTTTATGCCAAAGGAAAGACTCATCACTATTTTCTTTAGATAGAAAGCAAGAAATCTCTCCAGAGGGAGATGTTTCTTGTAAGTCCATCTTGTACATGTTCCCTTTCCAGGGGGCTCTGAGCAGAAATGCTCTTGAGGAATGTCAACCCCGGGCTTGAGAATAATGCACTCATGCTCAGTAAAGAGCATGTGATGTTTTTGGTCACAAAATTAGGACACACTTAAAAGATTGTATCCAAGCTCCTTGACAAAGTTTACCTTCTTAATGCTGAGCTTACCATTTGAGACCATGCCCCTATCAGTAATGTAACCTCCTGTATCTCCTCTAAAAGAAACTGGTCCTCCATCAATTCTTTCAAAGTTTTGAAGTAGGGACTCATTGCCTGTCATGTGCCTGGAGCAGCCACTATCAATGATCCACACATGTATGTTTGCCTTTGGCTGTCCCTGCATAAAAGAGATGATTTAGTTACATTTGGAAACCCAAACCTTATTGGTCTTGGGCTTATAAAGTTCAGATGAAGGCAATGAAAAAGTAAGTGATCCTATGTTCAGGCTTTGAGGATCATTTGCTGTTGCTGAAGAGGAGCTTTCAGTCTCAAGGCCTTCCTTCATCTTCCACACCACCTTTGGAAGATTGGGCTTGACCTTCACTACTTTGGAAGCTTTTGTAGCTTCGGAAGCTTTGGAGATGGATCCTTCGGAAGATCTTGCTTTCACTACAGCAAGCTTTAGTGCTTCGGAAGCATTCCTTTCTTCCAAGACCAACTTTTCTTCCGAAGGCAATTTCCTACTTGCCTTCTTCTTCATTTTGGAGCTTCCAAAGGAAACAGATTTTCCTTCCGAAGTTGTTTGTTTCTTCTTCTTCTCAGAAGTTTTCTTCTTGATCATGTGGATAGTACTATTAGGATTGTATTGACAATCCTTAGCCAGATATGAAGTACTACCACACATAACACAATCCAATTCTTTCCTTCTAAGAGTCTTCTTTCCCAAAGAAGACTGAGCTTGAACACTTTCCTCTTCTTTCTCCACCTTTTCAGATGATGCAGCAGGCTTCTTAGGGTGAAGCTTGCTCTTTGAAATGGATGGTTCAGGCTGTGTAGCAGTGACACATAGCTGATCAGTCTTCTTGTTGTTATTGGAGTGAGTTGAAGCTGAAGTAGAACTTTGGGTACTAGAATTCTTGACAGGATCTTCAGCTTTCATCACCTTGAACCTTGTAGAGATAGATACTTGTTTCTGTTTTGGATCAAAGGTGGTCTTGATCTCTTGAGCTTTTCTGGATCTTCTCTTTGATCTTCTGATCAAGTTCTTTCTCTTGGTTTTACTCATACTAGCTTCTTTTTCCTCCTTAGGAGCATGATGACCCTTTTTGGATTGACTCTCTTCACTCATCTCAGAGTCATCCCTCACCTTCTCCTCTTCATCCTCTTTATCACCGGTGTCTATGGATGGCAGCTCATATTGACCAGTTCCACACCTAGGAGATCTGACTGATAGTAGAGTGTGTGGAGGAGCAATCTCACTAGTTCCAAGTCCCTGCTTATTCTGATAACACACTTTGCATGCAGAGATGAGGATATCATGTTCTTGAAGGTCTCTTCTTTAAGAACACATTTTTCTGCCCTGGCTTTGATGATCACAAGCTCAGCCTGGCATTCAATTAACTTGGTAATGAGATCCTTAATTTAAGTCCTGTAGTTTGTTTGCTCATGTTTAAAAGTTGAAACTATTTTCTCTAGATCTTCTATCTTAAGTTTATAGTGATTTTTAGCTCTTTTAAAATCAGCTTTTAAAATATTTAAAGACTCAATGTCAGATCTCATTTCCAAGTTGTAGGACCTGTATCTATTTACTTTAGCAATACATTCAGGAGAGCAAAGATGTTCAAGTACCTTGGCTTCATCATGATCAGCCATGAGTGCTTGGTTTGGAGATGCATCTTCAGCTTGAAAGCTCCAGTCCAAGCCTCCTTCTTCAACAGCAACTGCAGCTTGCTATCTTGGCTTCTCATTCTGGTTCCCTCCTTTAGTGTAGTTTAGCCTGGATGAAACTTGGCCACCATTTGACTTAGGTGCCTTGCATTCTCTAGCAAAGTGTCCCATCTGGTTACAGTTTTAACACTTGACTTTGCTCTTGTCCAGCCCAAACTTGCCACTGGCAGCATTGCTAGGAAACCTTCTTCCAGTCCTCTTGTAGAACTTCTGGGCTCTGTGAGTGAGAAGAGCCATTTACTGGACTATCTCCATGTAC
This sequence comes from Flaveria sonorensis, assembly GCA_025506505.1. Taxonomy (NCBI): domain Eukaryota; kingdom Viridiplantae; phylum Streptophyta; class Magnoliopsida; order Asterales; family Asteraceae; genus Flaveria; species Flaveria sonorensis. The sequence goes on along the minus strand of CM046437.1, from coordinate 676,964 downwards.
TCTAGATCAACTGGATGGATACAGTCCAGGTCTTCAAGAGTGAAAAGAAAGTTGCTTGTACTTTCATCAGTAGAGACAAAAGCTTGAGAAGAACTTGTCTTTTGGAAGGGACTTCCTTGGATGTAGCTCTCTCTGGGTGTCTCTGGGAAGGTGATGAAAGGACCCTTTTGTGAGTTTTTAGGGTAGCAGATGAGATGATGCTGTAGTTCTCTGCTATCCCTTTCAACCACATGAAGGGCTGAACTCTGGTGAGTGTTGGAGTTACCAGATGAATTTTGCATGTTCATCTCCATCTGTTATCCACTGAGTATCCCATACAACTTAGTGAGAGTAAGGGTCTTGAGGTTTTCAGTCCTCTTAATGACCACACAGTAGTGTGTCCATTGTCTGGGAAGAAAGGACATGAACTTCCTTACAATATCCCTGTTCTCAATAGTTACCCCAATATCAGCCAGAGTATCCACAATCTCAACATACCTGAAGTATTGTTAAGTCATGGTCTCACCTGTCTTGAAGGTGAAGTTTTCAAACTACTACTTTAGGAGATCCTTCTTGTTCTTTGGCTTCATTTGAACCCTCATACATCAGTTTCAGTGCATCCCATAGTTGTTTAGCGGTCTTGCACTTTTTGAAACCTCTATAGATGGAGTTTGGAAGAGCAGTTTGGAGAGCTGTCATGGCTTTCTGATCAACATCAATTCTTTTCCAGTCTTCATCAGAAAAGTCAGCCCTCTCCTTTGGTATCATGCCACCACCAGCAGCAGCTAAAGAGGTGCATGGTACATGAGGTCCATTGACAACAGACTCCCATATCCTGGAATCTTGAGACTTGATAAAGCCTTCTATTCTTTGACACTAAGTGTCAAAATCCTCAGGAGTGAACAGTAGGGACTTTGTCATGGTTCCAGTTTCCATATCAGCTTTGGAGATAGCTGCCATTTGAAGAGTTAAGTGATGTGTGTAACTAAGAGGATTTGAAGATGGTGAGATCTTATAATCAAGAGCCTGGAATGCTCTGATACCAAATGCAGGACCGTTAAAGGGTACTTAAGCTTGCACTTAGTTAACACACTTAGAGGATCTTAAGATCACTTAACAATTCAAATAGGGAACTGTGAACCTTTATTGAAGATACAAGATAAACACAAGTAAAACAAGATCAAGAGCACAAGATAAAGTTTTCAAGGAAGTTGTATATTGCTTCTCTAGTTCTATTACAAGTGTTGTACAAGTATATTTTAAATACAAGAACCGGAGATTACTTATACTACATCCTACAACCGTCAATATGCAAAAAGATAGCTGGAAGTGACTAATCTAGACAACAAGATTAGCTAAAGTCAAAAGGCAGATTGCCTTTTGACTAGTGACTATGACAAGCCATAGCTTACTGACTTTCCTATTTCAAAAAGCCAAGAAGGAACAAAAACAGAAACTTGCAGGCGAAGACCTTATCTACTTTATCATAAAGTATGGAAGTTTCACCAACTAGTGATAGCAGGTGAACTACCAGAGCATGCAGCGGAAAGTAGGTTACTTTATGATAAAGTTGATGGAAAATGTATCTTTTCTCTCTCTTCCGAGGAAAATCAGTCTTGTCTTTAAACAGCTTCGAAAGACTTTGTCTTGAGAGCTTCGGAAGACTTCATCTTTTACCTTCGGAAGAGTTGAGTCTTTGGCTTTGGAAGACTTTACACTTAGAATATTTTTCAAGTTCAGTGTAAAGCTTCCGCAACAGTTTCTTCTGAACTTTGGCTTCAGAAGATTTTACACTTAGCATTTTTTCTTGAGTGTGTAAAACTTCTGAAGCTAGTTCACCTTTGTTCCGAAGTGCATGTTGGAAGACTTGGTTGTTTTGGTATCTTTTGGTTGCGTCAGTCTCCTAACTTCAGAGGTTCCTACAAAACTATTCCTAGTTAAATATCTGTAATACTTTTAATGGCACATATTTTCTGCAACAAAAAACACATTAAATTAAATGTTATTACATAATTACTTTTCATTAGTTAAAACCATATTTATTAATAACATAAAACAAATAAAAACTTTAAAATGTAGAAATCATAATTTTTTCACTTCAATTAAAATTTATGTCATCTAAAAATATTCCGAATGCTTGCAAACAAATATCTAATAAGTGTGAAACTAAGTCTTAAAAATATCTAAAAATATAAAACACAAAACTATACACTTTGTAAATAAAAACTAAAACTTTTTTGCATTCATGAATCTCTTTCACAATCTTCATGCAAGTAACACGATCCAATAATGAGAAGCTTTGTTTAGAATTTGAAGAGGTCATGACACTAAAGTTTAAAATGAGTGCAATAAGGGAGCTAGAGCTATCAGTCTTCTTAGGGTTACAAGTGAAGGAGAAGAAAGATGGATTATTTTTATATCAATCAAAGTATGTTCTAAAAATATTGAAGAAATTCAAGATGGAAGGCTCATCTTTGTCAGATACTCTCATCTGTGTCAATCACAAATTGGGTCCGGATCCAGAGGTTGACAATATAGATTGGCATTTATACATAGCTATGATCAGATCACTTATGTATTTGACTGCTTCTCATCCTGACATAATGTTTGTTGTATGTATTTGTTTGCAATTTCAAGCTCAACGAAAGGAATCCCATAACATATCTTTTGTATTTGAATGGTAGACTGAAGTTAGGGTTGTGGTGTCTTTCTTATGTTGATTTATCTTTTTCTGCTTATACCGATTCATATTATTAAGCCTGTAATTTGGACATGAAGTCAACTTCTAGTGGTTGCTAATTTATAAGGAGTAGACTTGTATCATGTAATGTAAGGAGTAGAAAACCATTGCAGTTTCAACATGTGAAGCAGAATATGTTGCTACTTTCGGCTATTGTTCACAAGTTTTATGGTACAACATGAACTGCATGATTATGACCTGTACTTGACCAAAACTCCTAATTACATTCATAATAATCCATTTATGGATAATTGGCAATTACCAACAATCCCATAAAACACCCAAAGACGAAACACATTAAGATTTGTTACCATTTTATACTAGATTTTGCTAAAAAATGATTAATTAAACTGATTAAAATTACCCTTGATAATGTTTCTAACATATCGACGAAAGCCTTCAATCTTATACTTTTTGATTTTCTAGTTGAGATGATTAGAATGAAAAACCCCAAGTGAAAACTATTTTTTGAAATATTTATGTAAGGTTTTCATTTTCTTTTATTTCATATGGTTTTACTTTTCTTTTAAATATGTCTTTCATAAATAGAAAATTAAATAAATTTGAAAAATTAAAATTGGGCATTCATGGTGTGAAAAGAAGAGCCTTCGGATTGTGATTAAGGTCAAGTGTGTATAAAAGTGTAACACTTTCCATGCGAATCAACTTGACGATCATGCTGGAGTACCACTCCCATTTGCTGGGGTTAGAAAAATCTTGGCCAATAAAAGGCTCTTCACGACCACGTTTATTAGACACAAACTAGGAAGAATGAGTGTTGGGATTCTGAGATGATGACGGGACGTCAGGATGTCACACCCTCAATTTCCACAAACGGGGTTTTACCATTAGGCACGTGACATACCAGGATCTCAGCCGATAGCTACATCAAATGACACATTAATTACAAAACATAGTTGTTTCATTATGATCATAAGTTCCTAAAAGCATAATTAATAACGATTTCATGAAAGCATTTGCGGGAGCGTTAACATTCATAATATAAACAACACAAAACACGCTCAACCCAAAGAAATATAATTTATAGAAAACATTGTTTAACCGTTTAAAATACTAAAAATGTATGCAATAGTGAAATGCTCCTAGTCGTGCACACCTTAAGAACCTAAAAGAAATATGCTAAATTATCAACACAGGGTTGGTGAGTTAACAAGTTTTGATAAACAGTATTATAATCGAAAGCAGATTCGGTAAACAAAGTAATATCAGTAGATAGCTAGTATATATAACAGGTTACATAGTGTATGAAGTTCGCAACCGAAGCTGACAAATATAAGTATGCCTCGGCTATGGTTACCAGATCACAACAACAGAAATTCGGTCAATTAAACACCCGTTTGACATGCAGTCATGCTAGTGCGACTATCTCGGGTGCGGGTTGTCAAACCCAATAGATTTACTCAGAATTACCTTGCTAAATTACATAAATTAACGGTTCGAAAGTGAGGAGCTAAAATGGTACTACACTACGAATCATACGACAATTACAGTAATACTAACTAAGTGAATGAATGTTTAAAAATGAACATGTTTCTTTTCCCCAAAAAGAATTTATGAAAGTAGGGCTGTAAAACTCACCTCGAATGCACAACAACAAATAAATGAGAGCATAAAGGATTTGGTTCCTATTAACATGGATTTACATTGATATCATATTAATATAATTCCCAAAGCGTATCACACCCTTCCAAGGTGAAACTTTCAATAATACCTTGTCACCGACTTGAAATCCAAAGGCTTTCTCCTTTGATTTGCATAACTTTTCTGGCTATCCCGAGCTGCAGCCATACGGTTACGGATCTGAACTATCTTCTCAGTGGTCTCATGAATAAGCTCAGGGCCAGTTAGCTGACTATCACCGACCTCTGTCCATACTTTCTACCATAAAGTGCCTCAAATGGTGTAGCCTTAATGCTCGTATGATAACTGTTGTTATACGAGAACTCAACCAAGGACAAATGGGTTTCCTAGCTGTTCCCAAAGTCTATAACGCTTGCCCTAAACAATACTTCTGGGGTTTGAATCATACGTTCTATCTAACCATCTGTCTGTGGATGATAAGCAATGCTCATATCCAAATGAGTGCCTAGTGACTTCTATAGTAACTGCTAGAAGTGCGAAGTGAATCGCGCATCATGATCAAAGATGATCAAAAGTGGCACGCCATGTTGTGACACAATTTCTATAAGACCCCGTTCCCGGAGACATCACAACTGGTCAGTCACAACATAATTAAATAAAAACATTGCATAATTCTTAAAGCATGGCAGCGGAATTAACATCAAAAGTCATTCATTAATTAATAAATTATGTTGCTAAGTAATACATGTGTGTTTGTTATCAGTAACAAAAGATCATTTGAACGCATTACAAAACAACAATGTTATTAATCATGAATGGATGCCAGTCCTGTCCTGACAAGTAGCCTCCCCGTGTGCCATCCTCAGAAAAATTACCTGCCAACTGAAAATGCATAAAAGTCAGCGTTGCTGAGTGAGTTCTAGTTTAAAATGGTGAAAATACTTTATGAGTTTTGTATAGGAGAATACTCCTTATAAAAAATGTTTACTCTTTAGTTTGTGATCATACGTCATACATACATTCAAATATTATTCATTATCAACATTAATATCTTTCTTCACCATTTCCATAGTCGTTCACTTGAACTTTTACTTTTAATCTTTCACTTCGATATGGACCAAAGCGCTATACCCCCCATATAATGCGCATAAACCTGGTACTGGGCCTGAGGTCTAATAATAGACCCCATCCGTGGTGCACAAAGCTGACTCCAGTACCGGGGCAACGACAATGGTCCCATCAATCTCAATGATTGACCCTGTGTGCATCCAACGGGTTAGCTAAACCGCACACAGTTGAGCTAACAACCTAGTGGTTGTGAACCTCATGTGAATTTGCTTGCAAGACTTTCTTACGTTCTTTATGTTCCACTTCTTTATTAACATTAATTTTTCACTTTCTTTACGATAATACTTTACGCATACGAATATAAACACACCACGCAAAGTCACATTATACATAGTATAAAGCATCAACAGCAGCCCACAACATGCATCACCATAACAGATATGAACCAACAAAACATTCCAGAACTTACCCGCTACATTCTACTTCCCAAGCTTCGGAAAAATCCTAAGTCCTTAGACAAATGCGGATGAACAATACTAATGCTGATGAACAATACTAATGCGGATGAACAATACTAATGCGGATGAATAATACTAATGTGGATGAATGCCTTCAGATTATTCCAAATGTCCAACTAAATGCTGGTAGAACAAATGCGAATGACTGAAACAAATGCACATGAACACTGTAACAAATGCGCACGAACATTGTAGCAAATGCGCATGAATAAAAGAAATGTGGAAGAACACTTATGCGTATAAGCATCTACAAATGCGGATGAACAAACAACAATGCGCATGAACAAAGTACTTAAATGCGGATGAACTAACCAACCTGCAAATGCACTTATGCAATTATTCAGTCCCCAATCCTCAATCTAACACATACTTATCATGGATCTAACATGCTTAACATCTAGAGCAGGCATACAACCACGAAAAACACCAACAGTCCTAACCAATCATGCGTATCCCTCTGTTCGAAGCTTAAACTCAACATCACAAGCATCAACCGCATATAAACAATCATAAAGCACCAACACAAACACCCATATACATACGGTAAAGCATAAAACAACTGTAAAACCTTTTAAACATGCATTTTCAGCCCCAAAGAAGTTTAAAACACATAAAACCGGGGTCCAGAACTCACCTAGTGTAGCAAACAAGTAAAATTCCTCCCAACCTGCTTGTACAAGAGTTCAAACACCTAAAAACAAACAAAACAAATACCAAAACACATAGAACAATTATTAATCTGTTCCTAAGGGTGAAACCACCGAGAAACCGAACCAATTATACAAGAAAACACTCACCTTAGATGATTTCAGCTTCCTTCTCACTCTAAAACTGAGAGGATTCAGTTTTCTTCCTCTTCTTCTCCTTTCAGCTGCCAAGGAAAGCAACAGCAGGGTGATATGGGCGGCCATGCCCATATAAGTGCACTTTTTGACTTTTGTGTACTTTTACACAAAACACCCCTCATCTTTGGCTCTTCTTTCTTTCTTTCCAAATACTTTTACTTTAACCGAAGTTTCGGGTGTTACAAGTCTACCACCCTTAAAGAGGCTTCATCCCCGAAACCTGTCATTCTTCGAACAACTATGGGTAATGTTGTCTCATCTCCTCTTCAGTCTCCCACGTAGACTCAAAACCCTTTCGGTGTTTCCACTGCACCCGCACAAGTGGAACCACCTTATTCTTCAACCTCTTCTCCTTTCGATCGATGATTGCCACTGGCTGCTCCACATAGTTGAGCCGTTCATCCACTTCGATATCTTCTAGTGGTACAATCATATCTTCATCGGCTAAGCACTTCCTCAGATGAGATAAATGGAATGTCGAATGAATTCCACTTAACTCATCAGGCAATTCTAGTTGATAGGCCACCTCTCCCACTCGTGCAATGATTCGGAAAGGTCCTATGTATCTAGGGCTCAGCTTGCCTCTCTTCCTGAACCAGATGATCCCTTTCCAAGGTGAGACCTTCAACATGACTCTATCACCCACATTGAACTCGATTGGTCTACGCCTCTTATCGGCATACGACTTCTGCCTATCTTTGGCTGCCTTCATAAAGGCTTTGATCTTTTCTAGCTTTTCAGTCGTAGCCTCGATCACCTCGATGCTTCCCAGTTCCTTCTGCCTGATGTCACCCCAACATACGGGCGTTCTACACCTCCTACCGTACAGCATCTCGTATGGTAGAATACCAATGCTGGCATGATAACTGTTGTTGTACGAGAACTCCGCCAACGGTAGGTGATCATCCCAACTTCCTCCAAAGTCAATCACACATGCATGGAGCATATCCTCAAGTGTCTGAATCGTCCTCTCAGACTGACCATCTGTCTAAGGATGATAAGCCGTGCTAATATGTAGCCTCGTCCCCATCGCATCATGGAATCTTTTCCAAAACTTCGATGTGAACCGGGTGTCACGGTCTGACACAATAGACACCGGCACACCATGGCAAGTTATAATCTCCTTGATGAACAGATCCGCCAGTCTCTTGGAGGAATACGTCTCGCGGATAGGTAGGAAGTGAGCACTCTTTGTCAATCGATCAACTATCACCCAGATGGTATCGCACCCCTTCGCAGTACGGGGTAGCTTTGTTATGAAGTCCATGGTGATGTGCTCCCGCTTCCACTCGGGTATATCCAAGGGTTGGATCTTCCCGTATGGCTTCTGGTGTTCTGCCTTCACTTGCAAGCAAGTAAGGCACTTACTCGCATACTCCGCCACGTCGCGTTTCATACCCGGCCACCAGTAGTCCTTCCTCATATCTTGATACATCTTGGTAGCACCGGGATGAATGGAGTATCGAGTCTTATGAGCTTCATCCATAATTCGCCTACGTAGATCCCCATACCGAGGAATCCACATCCGTCCAAAACGAGTCTTAACCCCGTGGGTGTTTTCTCCCAACTCTGTGACTAAACCTCTCATTCGTTCGGAGTTGAGGCTATCTTCTTTTAGCACTTCTTCCTGAAATTCTTTGACTTGCGTCATCACATCCGAGGTCATCACCAACTGATACGCCTTAACCCGAATCAGCTCGGGTCTCTCTTTTCAGCTACGGGCGTCAGCCACTACGTTGGCCTTGCCCGGGTGGTAATGGATATCTGTTCTTCACCGTTAACTTGTTTAGCTCTTGGTGGTCTATGCACATCCTCATACTACCATCTTTCTTTTTAACAAACAAGACCGGAGCACCCCAGGGAGAGATGCTTGGTCGGATGAACCCCTTGTCCATCAACTCCTGCAGCTGATCCATCAGTTCTTTCATCTCAGACAGAGCTAACCGAAATGGTGCTTTGGCAACGGGCTGAGCGTCGGGTATCAGGTCAATCTGAAACTCGATCTCGCGGTCAGGTGGCACATCTGGTAAATCTTCTGGGAACACGTCCGGGAAGTCACACATAACCGGCACTTCAGTCAATTGTGGTAGTGACGCGTCCACATCCTTAACATACGCCAGGTAAGCACTACATCCGCGCCTCATACACTTCTCTGCCACCACCATCGAAATCACCCTTGGAACCGTGGTAACGCGATCACCAAAAACGGTTACCGAACTTCCATCGGGCGCAACTAATCGAATCATCTTCTTGCGACACACGATGTTTGCCTCATAGGTTGCTAACCAGTCCATCCCTAGTACTACATCAAATCCTCCTAGGGGCATCATATATAGTTTAGCAGCAAACCTATGGCCTTTTAACTCTATGCCACAATCCTCAATCATATTAGAAATTCTGGTTGACATACCAATAGAAGTTTCTACATCAAACGGTTCGTCAATATTCCTACTACTAACAGGCAACTTAGCACAGAAAGCAGTAGATATGAAACTTCTACTAGCACCAGAATCAAATAATACGAAGGCACAAGTTTGGTTTACTAGAAACATGCCTGACACGACGTCTGGGTCTACCCGGGCTTCCTCTCGGGTCATCGTGAAGGCTCTAGCACTTGCCCTCTGCCCTCCTTCTTAGGCTACTTTCTTGCTCCCAGAGCTCTCAGCTCTCAGCTTCCTGCACTCGTGGTTTCAGTGGCCTGTCCTGCCACAGTTGAAGCACTTCGGCACCCCACAATCTTTTGCTATATGGCCGGGCTTCCCACACTTGAAGCAGACGTTCAATCCCAAACGGCATTCCTCGCTATGCTCCTTTCCACACTTACCACACCTCTTTATTCCCGGTCCTGCAGCAACCCCTCGCCGGTCATCCACCCTTAGCTTCTTGTTGTTCGGGGTGAAACCACCATGCCCGAATCGCTTTCCTCTCCAGTTATTACTACCAACATCTGTTTCTTCACCTCCACTACCGTTATTTCCCTTTCATCATACAACATTCCCGCCAGGTCCACTGCCGACCTGAAAGTGCTTGGCTGGGCAGTAATCAAGTGCCTGCGAATGTCAGCTGGCAACCCCTGAATATATCGCTTAATCTTCCTTGTTGCTGGCGTAACCTGATCGGGCACCAACCTCGCCATCTCATTGAATTTGGCGGTGTATTGTTGGTGAGTCATTGTGCCCGCCTCCAGCTGTAGGAACTCTCTCTCTCGATCTTTTCAAGTTCCTGATGAGGACAGAACTCCTCGATCACCAACTTTTTCAGTTCTCCCCACCTCATCCTTCTAATGGCCCGGTTGCCCTCGACCTGGACAAGTTGTCCCACCAACACAGCACCGTGTCAACAAAAGAGTGAGTGGCAAACTTCACCTTCTGGTCCTCCCGACACTCACTAATCTCCAGTACCGCCTCCATCTCCCTCACCCAACGGTGAGCAGCAGTAGCATCACCATTTCCATCGAAGGTAGGGGGTCTACATCGTTAGAACGCCCCGTAGCTGCATCCCCTCGCGGTTTCCCGCACCACCACTTCTTCAACATCACTAGAGGCTCCCCCTCAAGCATTTAGCTCCTTCTCCTCATCATGATCCCTCATATCACCTCTCCTACAAGCAGTCGTTCTCCTCTCCTCTTCCTTCTTCTTTCGTTCATCCTCCCTCACAGCTCGGATCACTTCAGTCACAACAGACGGTAGGATTGTCTGCATGACTTGGTGAATCTCCTCCACCACTGCCTCCTTCACCAAGGCTTTCAAGTTAGCACTCTCATCCACCCCCCACGGGTGATGTAGTTCAGGCTTAGCAGGAGCCGTCTCTGCAACCTTGGTCCTGTTCCTTACGATACGTGGCCTACCACGAACACCACGTGTTCCACCACGAGAAGCCTTTGATGATCTACCTCCGGCCAACCTCTAAACACTATAAGATTCAAACACCAACACGGTCATTCAAGGTAATAGCTCAGTTTATGTTAAGTATAGTATGTCCCTAATTACAGTGGCCAGTTATGATTAGCCACTTACTTTACTCTTCATCCCACAAGCATTTCCTATCCTGACTACATCAGTATTCAAGTCTACTAAAGGCACATAAATCAAATAGCACACGCACATAATACCGGTTGATATTAAGAAAAGAAGTACCTGATGGCACGTAGCTACTTGGGCTGGCACCCCTCCATTCGTCCCATTCTCAGCGTAAGTTTAGGTTTTTGAAAATATTTACCTATTTCTCTTAAACTTTGGCTCTGATACCAACTTGTAAGGCCCCGTTCCCGGAGACCTCACAGGTGGTCAGTCACAGCATAATTAAATAAAAACATTACATAATTCTTAAAGCATGGTAGTGGAATTAACATCAAAAGCCATTCATTAATTAATAAATTATGTTGCTAAGTAATACATGTGTGTTTGTTATCAGTTACAAAAGATTATTAGAACGCATTACAAAACAACAATGTTATTAATCATGAATGGATGCCAGTCCTGCCCTGACAAGTAGCCTCCCCGTGTGCCATCCTCAGCAAAATCACCTGCAAACTGAAAATGCATAAAAGTCAGCATTGCTGAGTGAGTTCTAGTTTAAAATGGTGAAAATACATTATGAGTTTTGTATAGGAAAATACTCCTTAAAATACTGTTTACTCTTTAGTTTGTGATCATACGTCATACATACATTCAAATATTATTCAATATCAACATTAATATCTTTCTTCACCATTTCCATGGTCGTTCACTTGAACTTTTACTTTTAATCTTTCACTTCAATATGGACCAAAGCGCTATACTCCCCATATAATGCGCATAAACCTGGTACTGGGCCTGAGGTCTAATAATAGACCCCATCCGTGGTGCACAAAGCTGACTCCAGTACCGGGGCAACGACAATGGTCCCCTCAATCTCAACGATTGACCTGTGTGCATCCAACGGGTTAGCTAAACTGCACACAGTTGAGCTAACAACCTAGTGGTTGTGAACCTCCTGTGAATTTGCTTGCAAGACTTTCTTACGTTCTTTATGTTCTGCTTCTTTATTAACATTAATCTTTCACTTTCTTTACGATAATACTTTACGCATACGAATATAAACACACCACGTAAAGTCACATTATACATAGTATAAAGCATCAACAGCAACCCACAACATGCATCACCACAACAGATATGAACCAGTAAAACATTCCAGAACTTACCCGCTACATTTTACTTCCTAAGCTTCGGAAAAATCCTAAGTCCTTAGACAAATTCGGATGAACAATACTAATGCGGATGAACAATACTAATGCGGATGAACAATACTAATGCGGATGAACAATGCTAATACGGGTGAACAATACTAATGTGGATGAATAATACTAATGCGGATGAATAATACTAATACGGATGAATGCCTTCAGATTATTCCAAATGTCCAACTAAATGCTGGTATAACAAATGCGAATGACTGAAACAAATGCACATGAACACTGTAACAAATGCGCATGAATAAAAGAAATGTGGAAGAACACTTAGGCGTATAAGCATCTACAAATGCGGATGAACAAACAACAATGCGCATGAACAAAGTACTTAAATGCGGATGAACTAACCAAACTGCAAATGCACTTATGTAATTATTCAGTCCCCAATCATCGATCTAACACATACTTATCATGGATCTAACAAGCTTCACATCTATAGCAGGCATACAACCACGAAAAACACCAACAGTCCTAACCAATCATGCGTATCCCTCTGTTCGAAGCTTAAACTCAACATCACAAGCATCAACCGCACATAAACCACCATAAAGCACCAACACAAACACCCATATACATACGGTAAAGCATAAAACAGCTATAAAACCTTTTAAACATGCATTTTTAGCCCCAAAGAAGTTTAAAACACATAAAACCGGGGTCTAGAACTCACCTAGTGTAGCAAACAAGTAAAACTCCTCCCAACCTGCTTGTACAAGAGTTCAAACATCTAAAAACAAACAAAACACATACCAAAACACATAGAACACTTATTAATCTGTTACTAAGGGTGAAACCACCGAGAAACCGAACCAATTATACAAGAAAACACTCACCTTAGATGATTTCAGCTTCCTTCTCACTTTAAAACTGAGAGGATTCAGTTTTCTTCCTCTTCTTCTCCTTTCAGCCGTAAAGGAAAGCAACAACAGGGTGATATGGGCGGCCATGCCCATATAAAATGCACTTTTTGACTTTTATGTACTTTTACACAAAACACCCCTCATCTTTGGCTCTTCTTTCTTTCTTTCCAAATACTTTTACTTTGACCGAAGTTTTGGGTGTTACAATTTCCTTCATGTAAATTTGTGCTAGTTTATCCATCTTGTAGCTTTCACGAATGGCCAAGAAATGTGCTAATTTGGTCAAACGATCCACTACCACCCAGATAGTATCATTTCCAGCTTGTGAACGAGGTAGCTTAGTAACGAAATCCATAGAGATCTTTTCCCATTTCCACATTGGGATCTCCGGTTGTTGAAGCAGACCCGATGGATTCTGATCTTCCACCTTGACCTTAGAACAGGTCAAACACTTTGACACGTAGGTGGCAATTTCATCTTTCATGTTAGGCAACCAGTAAATGACTTTTAGGTCTTGGTACATCTTGTCAGATCTAGGATGTACTAAATGGCGGGACTTGTGAGCTTTATCCATCACCAATTCCTTGAGATTTCTGAACAATGGATTCCATACTCAATCTTTATAGTAACGAAGCCCACAAATTTCTCTTGAAATAGCTTCTTAGCTCATTTAAGAGATTTGGACTTGATGTTCTGTTCTTGTAATGCCTCACCTGGGCATTCTTGATTTGTAACGGTAGATCTGAATGAATGGTTAACTATAACACATGGACACGACGAGGTTTTAGGGTTTCTTTACGGCTAAGGGCATCGGCTACCATATTAGCCTTTCCTGGATGATACTTGATGGCACAGTCATAATGATTCAGTACTTCCAACCATCGTCGCTGTCTTATGTTCAGCTCCTTCTATTCATAGATGTGCTGAAGGCTCTTGTGATCCGTGAGATCGCGCATTTGGTTTCATACAGATAATGCCTCCATATCTTAAGTGCGAATACCACAGCTGCCAATTCCAAATCATGTGTGGTATAGTTCGTCTCATGCACTTTAAGCTGTCTTAATGCATAAGCTATCACTTTCTCGCGTTGCATCAACACGCAACCCAAACCTTGGATTAACGCATCATAATACACCATGAAGTCATCTATTCCCTTTGACAATGCCAAGATCGGAACGCTACACAGCTTGTCTTTAAGTGCTTGGAATGTCGCTTCTTCATTACTGCCCCACTTGTAGACAGTTTCTTTGAGAGTTAGGGCATTAAGAGGTTGTGTAAGTCTCGAGAATCCTTCTATAAAACGTCGGTAATAACCAGCTAATCTAAGAAATTGGCGCACATCAGTGGGCGTCGTTGGCGCAGGCCAATTCTTTATTGCCTCAATCTTAGACGGGTCAACATGAATACCATTTTCATTAACTACATGCCCTAAGAATTGTACTTCTCTCATCCAAAAGTCACATTTAGAAAACTTTGGCGTAAAGGAGTTCCAGAATAAGTCTTAAATGTTCCTCATGTTCCTCCCTATTCTTGGAATAAATCAGTATTTCATCAATGAAGACGATGACTGTAACACCCCAACCCGATTAGGGCTGACGTGTCACTATCATAGTAATCAAAACATAAGACATAATTCAATAATTGAAATTTTAGGAGTACATCATCAAAACAACGTTTGAGAGCCCTAGGTTAAAGTATTCATTACATATTATTTAATCAGCCAAATCTAGAAGACTAGCATATGCTACAAAAATAGCTAGCTTTCTCCACTCAAAAGTCCTAGAGCTTAATTTATCTCTCTTTACACCCCACCTAGAGTAACCTGTGAACTTGTTGAAACAAATAACGGAATGAGCCGAATGTCTAGTACGGATAAAAGCACAAGCAACAAAAATAATAACTGCAATAACATCAAGAGATAAAGTGACATAAAATGATACAATACAAAGTAAGACAAGTCAATAAAGTAAATCGTATTATATGGATGTACCCATTAAGCCGAATAACTTATATCAGAGCAGAGATGCACATGAGCTGTAGACCCTATGTACCGAACGTGAAATGGAGTGTGGGCATACACAACAACCATTCACCATAATCATATGCATATATCCTAGGACCAGTCCATACGTCTCCTCAACGTAATATGGCCAATGTACCTCGCATGTACTAAAGGAAACGCCATGATCTCTGCTCACCATCATGGTTGGTGCCATGTCATCGATGTCGCAATGACATACTTATGGCCACCCCCACAAGTAGGGACATGCTCGGGTAATAAAATATAATAAACTGAAATAATGCTGCAATGATATATCTCAAATATGTTCTCTCTAAGCGTCAAACAAATACATAATCATGTTGTAACATAGGAACATGCAATAATGAGTTCAATTCAATAAATTTCAATCGCATGTAACGTAATACTTAATTCAGTTTAACATGATAAAAATCATAATGAATCATGATATCAATAGCGTATGATCAAATGAAACAGATCTAGAGCCAAAGACGATCAGGAATTTCAATGAAATGTGAAAATCAAAGAGGTTTCAAGAATCAAGCGAACTACATAACGACAAAGGGTGGAGTAAGAATCCGTCCCTTATGTGATGATTTCCGATGGTGTTAGTCTTGTTTTCTTAATGGGAAATAGTGATTACCTACAATTAATATATTTTTAATGAGGTTACCATTTTAACTTTAGATGCTTTAAGATTACTCGCATATTAATAAGGCGACTTATGTTATTAAATTTAAATATGGTTATTTTATATTATTTTACATAAAGTGTTTGTACCTTTGGTAAGAATTTGAATTTAATTGCAACCATATTTTAAATAATTAATTGTTATAGTCTTATGTAAGGCTTTATCTAGTTGTACAATTATATTGCACTCATCAAGTGCCTTTTTGTTTTATATTTACGAAGATGATCCAATTATTAGTTTACACATAATTTTATAAATTTCATATTTGTTTCATGTTTATATAAAGTTAACAATTATATTTATATATGCACTTTAAAATCAAATATATATATATATGTATATAACAATCAAATATATATTTATGTTTTTCAATGTTCAAGCAATTAAATTATAAAATAATCATATTGTTTAACAAATGAACTTTTGGGTTATTTTCTTACAGAAACTTCGATTTGTTTTAACCTATGTAGTTGGAATAAAAAAATAATAATAATAACAGCCATAGTGTGGGCATGGGTTAAAATAATGAATGAGAGCAATAATAATAATAATAATAATAATAATAATAATAATGATAATTTTAAGCTAATTCATTTATAATGCTATTGTAATAGTTCTTGAACAATTATAAGTTACGTGCAATATCCTTCCATTCCAAATATGAACCAGTTGTGGGATGATTTCGACATACGCTTGACTTTCAAATTTTTAAAACATATAAACAAAGGAACTGCATTTATCAGTTCTAAGGGTGTGGTTTTCAGTTACCTCGGTCTTCGGTTGGAACGAATCGGCAGAAAACGTGAACCGGAGGAGAAAATATTACACTCGTCGGAATAATCGTTCGTAGTTACGAAGGGGATTTGCGATACGTCTAGTAATCGGGGAAGATGGCCGCAACTGGAGATGGACAAAGGTGGGTTTCTTTTCGTGTTTGGTGGTCGAAGAAGGTTGGTCAGAATCGGTAAGAGGGTGGTCAGAATTCCCCACCGGAGAGCAAAATAAAGGGTAACGTGAGGGGGTTGTAAGACCAAGATGGAGCACATCTCGGTTTTGTGAGCAAGGGATTCAACATGGTCAGTCAACCTGTGCTTGAGAGGTCATTTCCAATTCTGATCGAAGGTGACGGAGAGGGCGGCGTGAATACTAGGCTGCCTCCATGGTTTCCGATTTGGGGTGAGTATGCAAGATAGTTTAGTCAAGTGATGAAAAGGAGGTTTTATAAAGTCAAAGATAATGTTTATTTTTCTGACCAATCAAATAAATCTTTATATATACATATATTAATTTACTTCTGTTTTTTATTTATCATTGATTTATGGTTGTAGTTTTGTCGTCTTCTTTATTTTGATTTTTTTATAATATAATGTATTATGTACCCCCTTTACGTGCATATATATATATATATATGTATATATTTATAATATAATTTTAAATTCTTTTATGATTTATTATTTTTTTTCTTATTTTAATTTCTTTTATATTTGTTATATATAAATACACACATACAACTATTTATTAAGTTTTACGGTTATTTCAACTATTATCTCCAAAAAGAAATTTCGTCCTCGAAATTTATAGGTCAAGACTACAGATTAACAAAAGTAGTGAACTCGAAACTTGCATGACATACGTGAATAAAAGTACATGGTTCACTGTTACTCGATACATGGAAAACCAATATACAAATAAACTAGGATGCATTGAGCGGATTGATTCTTTGATTTCCCATGTTGCTTCACGCTCGAAGTGGTTCTTCCATAAAACCTTGACGAATGGAATTACTTTTCTTCGCATGGTTCTTTCTTGTTGATCCAATATAGCTTCTGGTTCTTCCTCGTAGGATAAATCTTCTTGGATTGCATGCAGCGGGTAATTAATGACATGAAGCGGATGATAATTATATCCTCTCAACAAGGATACGTGAAAGACTAAGCTTTCCTTTGATCCCGAATCTGCGAATGCCACGACATGGTGAGACTTTCAAAAACACGTGATCTCCAACTTTAAATTCTAATAATCGGTGATGTTGATATGCATAACCCTTTTGTCTACTTTGTGCTTCTTTAAATTTCTGTCGTGCGACGAGAACCTTTTCATTTGTAATTTGGACTAACTCGGGTCCCTCAATGAGGTTTTCTCCAACCTCTTCCCAACATATAGGTGCTCTATACTTCCGACCATACAAGAGTTCAAAAGGAGCCATGCCGATACTAGCTTGCACCCTATTGTTGTAGGCAAACTCGACAAGGCATAAATACTCATCCCAGTTTCCTGTCCACTCGAGTGCGAATGCATGGAGCATATCTTCAAGAGTTTGAATAGTACGTTCTGATTGCCCGTCTGTCTGTGGATGAAAAGCAGTACTAAACTTCAATCGCATACCCCAAGCAGCTTGAAAGCCCTTCCAAAATCGAGAAGTGAAATGCGGGTCTCTGTCTGAAACAATAGAGGAAGGAGTGCCATGGAGTCGAATAATCTCTTGGAGAAACACCTCTGATAACTTGCTAACTGAAAATCCTTGTTGAATCGGTAGAAAATGAGCTGACTTGGATAATCTATCAACAACAACCCATATAACATCATTTTTCTTAAATGTCTTAGGTAAGCCTGTAACAAAATCCATTGATATTTCAGCCCATTTCCACACGGGAATATCCAATGGTTGCAAGAGTCCGCTGGCTCGTTGGTGCTCAATCTTCATTTGCTGGCACGTGAGGCATCGACTTACATATCTTGCAACATCTTCCTTCATGCCATTCCACCAAAAGTTTTGACGCAAGTCACGATACATCTTTGTTGATCCTGGGTGGATAGAAAAAGGCGAGCTATGTGCCTCGACCAGTAATGACTCACAAAGGGTGGAATCATCAGGTACACATAATCTTTTCCCACACCAAATTAGTCCATGCTCATCCACATGAAAATCTGACTGCTTCCCTAACTGAATATTCTCTGTTATTTCCCACAACTCACCATCATGTTGTTGTGCTTCTTTAATCCATGAGATGAGGTCAGGCTCGATTTTCATTCGAGCTAGGTACCCATCCGATATACCAACTTGAATACCATTCCCATATTATCAAGGTCTGAAATAGTATTCGGATGAATTTGAATGCGAGATACAACTCCAAAATTCTTTCTACTCAAAGCGTCGGCCACCACATTCGCTTTCCCTGGGTTGTACTGAATATTAGCATCATAATCTTTCAAAAGTTCCAATCGTCTCCTTTGCCTCATATTTAGTTCCTTCTGTGTAAATATATACTTGAGGCTTTTATGATCAGTAAAGATATCCCAAATCTTGCCATACAAATAATGTCACCAAATCTTAAATGTAAAGACTACTGCTGTCAACTCCAAGTCATGTGTCGGATAATTAACTTCAAAAGGCTTCAATTGACGGGAGGCATAGGTGATGACTTTCTCGTGTTGCATTAGAACACAACCTAGCCCTTTCTTCGAGGCATCACTATAAATCTAAAAACCGCCTGAACCAGATGGATGAGTGAGTATCGGGGCAGATACGAGTCTTTTCTTTAGTTCTTCAAAACTCTTTTCTCGCTCTTTATTCAAAGAATACTTCACCCCTTTCCTCAATAGTTGTGTGAGGGGTAAGGCAATAACAGAAAAACCTTCCACAAATCTTCGATAATAGCCTGCCAAACCCAAGAAACTTTGGACCTCTGTGGCTGAGGTAGGTCTAGACCACTTAGTAATGGCCTCAATCTTAGCTAGATCCATTTTAGTTACTTCTACCGATACAATGTGACCCAAAAATGCTACTTGACTGAGCCAAAATTCACATTTTGAAAATTTGGCATACAACTTCTTTTGCCTTAATGTCTCAAGCACCTTGCGCAGGTGTTCCTCGTGTTCTTCCTTGCTTCTAGAATACACTAGAATATCATTGATAAAAACAATAACAAATTTATCCAAGAATTCATGAAATACTCGGTTCATCAAATCCATGAATACAGCGGGTGCATTAGTCAGGCCAAAAGTCATGACCAAGAACTCATAATGACCGTAACGAGTGCAAAAGGCAGACTTAGGCACATCCGTCTCTCTAATCTTCAACTGATGATAACCAGACCTTAGGTCTATTTTTGAGAAGAATTTGGCACCTTGAAGCTGGTTAAAAAGATCATCGATGCGGGGTAGAGGATAACATTAGAATAGTAATCTTATTTACCTCTCAATAGTCAGTACACAACCGCATACTACCATCCTTCTTCTTTACAAATAAGACCGATGCGCCCCAAGGTGAGACGCTTGGCCTAATAAATCCAAGCTCCAATAACTCCCGTATCTGTTCTTTTAATTCTTTCAGTTCTAGTGGTGCCATGCGATACGGTGCCTTAGAGATAGGCTCGGTGCCAGGAATCAAGTCGATGGAGAACTCTACTTCACGGTCGGGTGGTTGTCCCGGTAATTCATCCGGTAATACATCAGGATACTCACGAACAATAGGATGGTCATCGATTCTATCTTTACTAACTGAGGTATCCAAGATAGATGCTTAGAATCCAACACAACCATGCGATATCAACTTTTGAGGTTTGAGTGCTGAAATAATCTTAAGAGATTTATGACGTTGAATTCCCTGATAGACAAATTCAGGATGATGAAGATCACCGAAGATAACTCATCGAGAATGGCAATCAATAGTAACATGATGTTGCATTAGCCAATCTATCCTGAGAATAATGTCAAAGTCACCCATTTGCATGGGCAAAAGATCCGCATTACGCACGATCAAGTCAACACGAATAGGACAATCTTTATATATGTGAGTGATAATAAGCGAGTTTCCCATAGGAGTGGAATCGATAGAATATGATCTAACGGTGAGGGATCAATCATAAGATATCTAGTAAACAGATGAGAAACAATCGAGTGTGTTGCCCCTGTATCAAATAACACATAACTATCACGTTCACCAATTTGAAGGGTTCCTGATACAGTACCTGGTGTACCAGCAGCTTTAGTAGCGGTAAGTACAAAAACTCTTCCTCCAGTGTTAGCTTGTGCATTAGACCCACCAGTGTTCCTCTTGTTCTTTTGTTTCGGACAATCTCTGATCATATGCCCCGCTTGACCACACCGAAAACAATTTCCCATAGCTTGATGAAAAATGCCTCGATGACGCTTCCCACAAGTGTTACATGGCAGAATCGAAGTCTGGTTTGGGTTACCATGTTGATTTACTTGTTGTGCTCTAATAGCACCTTCAAATGGTTGAATCTGGTTTTGGGTTTTAGGCTGCCACGGTCAAATCTGATTTCCGTTGTTACGACTTGCTTGAACTCTACGATCCTTTGAATAGTGAGCAGCGTTGGATGACTGGCCTGTGGGCTGAACGTGTCCGTCTCTATCCCTTTTCTTGTTGTGCCCTATCCGAGATAAGAATTCTTTTTTGTCAAATTCAAATGTCTTGATCGCATCAGCCACCTCTGTAAGATCCTTAAACTTCATATACATTATTGACTTTTGGATTCGATCACACACTGCCCATTTACACTTTTCTGCTTGAACTGCTGCAGACCTGACTGCTTCCCCCATAATATTAGCCAACCTTGCAAATAGAGTATTGAACTCTAACCCTGGTTCATCATTCCCCTGGTGGATAATGGCATATTCTCTGATGTAGGCTTCTCTGTCAGCTGTAGAGAAAAACTTATCATAAAAGATAGTACAAAAATCAGGCCACAAAAGAGTAGTTGCATAGGCTTTCCCTCCTCTGATTTGCATTAGTCCTTCCCACCAAGTTTGTGCTTCATCCTCCAATTTGTACATGGCTAATCTGACCTTATACTCATCCACAACACCCAACACTTCAAAGATATTCTCAATATGGGCTATCTAGTTTCTCGCATCTATAGGAGTAGATGCATGGCTGGATGACTTTGGCTTTTTCTTTTAGAACCTCTGGATCCATACATGAATGCCCTCAGTAGAGTTATCTGTGTTGTTCTCATCTATTGGGTTCTCCCGATGAGAGTTATCACTACCTTCAGAACGAGTTTGGTGAAGAACTGCCTCTACAGTTTGGGTGAAGAACTGCCTCTATAGTTTGGGCAACAAGTGTTGGATCTTATATGCCCAAGACACATACAAGATTGATGTGGTTAGTACGTTATGATCCAAGTCGGGTCATACCCAATAACAAGCTAGGCAAACACCTATAAATATTTATTTGTTGATATGATCAAGCAAATAAATATTGACACCAATTTAGAAAATGGATTTTTTGAATTATTGTATTTGAGATAGAATAAACTATATGGATATTTTGTTCATGAGATATCATTTGTAATGTTATTTAAATAAGTTAAATAACATCAAATAAAAGAGTGCTTAAGTTATAAAATTAAAACGGGTTTAATTATATAACTTAATTAGTTATTAACAATGAATTAAAAGGAGTTTTCAAAATGGGAGGGAACCCATTTTGAACCCAATTTTCGGCCGCCCATTGGTGGTTGGCCTTGGGATTCCTTTGTCTTGTTTTATGCAAGACATTAACTTGTTCAATTAACACACTCAACTCTCTCTCTCTCTCATACATGCAAGATACTTCCATTCTCTCTTCTTTCTCCTAGAAATTTTCGGATCTAAGAAGGTTTTCTTGAAGAAGTTTTGGTGTTAAGACTTCCTAACAAGTTGGGTATTTGCAAGAGCTTGTGGGTATACAAGCTTGAGGTTTTTCTCCATTGAAGACTACACGTTCAAGAGCATCATCTTCTTCTTTTCATCCATCTCGTATTGCCTTGTTCTTGAAAGGTAGTATTCAAGAACATCCTATGGTTGTTTTTTTTATAGCATTTCTTTTCACATATATATATGATCCTTGTTCTTGGGTTTGTTTTCTTGAACATATAAATATTTATTTTCAGAATCTAAAACAAGTTTTCAATCCCTAATATCCGCTGCGTTTTGTTGTTTAAATGGTTAAACATTTTTGTTAAAAATTGTAAGAACCCAACAATGGCATCTAGAGCCGGTTATGTGGAAAACTTGCTTCAAAAGTCCAAGAAAAGTTAGTTTTGTTGGACTTTTTCACCCATTAGGGGCTGTTTTGTTGTGGATGATTGAATCCCTTATCTTTCAAAGTTTTATCTTACATGCTTTAGAATAAACCTTGAAAGATTAACACCAAGTGGTTGATTGTTTTGTTTGGACTAAACCCTAAAGTTTGGGTTTATGTTGGCCGAAACTTTAAGGGTTAAAAAGGGAGTTCATGGTTGTTCTTGGATGTTGTATTTGATACATATTTTGGTGCATAACATAGCCTTGACCTAATGTGTTTTGGATTTGGATGAATATGATTGTCATGTTTGGTTTTATTCATTAAAGGGTTGTAATAATAATTTTGGTGTTTGTATCTTTTGGGTTGTAATTTATTTATTCATTGGTTATGTAATAAATAGATTAGGTGCATTTCTTTTATTAGAAAATTTTTATTAGGATATGATTTTGTAAAAGAAGATGCATAAGTTGGAGACTCAAAGGAAGGCACAAAGACATGGACACTTGAAGCATTTGGATGCGGATTCGAGTGGGAGTTCTTGGACACATTTTAATGTGTTACTATTACCCTTAGGAAAGACCAAATGACAACACTTGTGATGGCAAACAAGTGTGGTCACCTTAGTGGCTATGGTTATGCACTTATGATTGAATGGTTGTGCTTGTTTGGTTGTTTGTTTTATGTTGAATGTTTGATATATGGATATGCCTAACAAACAAATTTATAAACATAACAAGCTGAAAATAAATGGTTCTTTATCATTAAGTGGTTAATAAATGGTTATTAAAAGGATTAATGATTTTAAATAAAAAGGGTTTTACTAAAAGAACCATAGGGTACCATGTATTTGAAAGCATGCAAATACAAGGTACATAGAGTTTATCGCATTACTTTATCTTGTTTTCCATTTCTATTATTTGTTGTTCATCAATTTGTGTTACGATTACATTTCTCAAACATATAATTAAACATCGAGTTATGATAATTCCACGATCATCATTCGTTCAATCAAATTGATAATACCTATTTCGATCCTTGGATTCATAGGTGGTATCAGAGCCTCGTGCTCATTGATCTAGATCAATTGATCTATCATTTTGATTTGTCAAATTAGTTGTTTATTTTATTAGATCTATCAGTTTCTGATTAGATATGATTATGGTAGCTTCAAATTGCTTTTAAGTGTTCGTCACAGCTTGAGAGTTCATAACTCAGATTTAAGCGTGATTGGTGAACGATTTAATCAAAACACACGTTGAGTTTAGCTAATCAATAGCTAACAAAGGTATTTTACTCAACGATTTTGGTTTAATCTGTTAAAATCATCAAACCCCTTTTATATCGATCATCGAATACTGTTCCATTGGTTGATTAACCTCGATCTACATCAGAATCATTTTGATTCATGGATTTGTGCTGTTGATTCGATATTTCTAGGTTGTTTAAACAAATTTGATCAAAATCTCATCATATAACATCTCAAATTTCAAATCATCTGAGAATTCATTGAGAGATTTGACTAATTTTGACCATAACTTCTTAATTGTTAAGAGTTTGTCATTAATTAGCTCATTCACAATAGAAGTCATTAATTCTAAAGAATTTTTATCTTAGTTGATTTGAATATCAATATTATCAGTGATTTGTTATTGCTGTGTGAGTGTGTCTGCATTTCATTTACTTTTCACATTCATAAAGTATTAGATCTGTTGATAATATGATAATTAACAAGTTAATTGAAATGAGTAATTCAATTGTTGGCTTAGCTAACCAACCCCCAAAGTTGGAGAACAAAGCAGATTTTAAAACATGGAAAATCATATTCAGGAACCACGTTAATTATACTGATTCTGACTTATGGGTGTCCATTACTGAAGGTCTTTACATTCCACCTGCTCTTGGACCTGATTACAGTGACAACAGTCAGCCTATAATTTTGAAAGATCTATCTCCTGATGATGTTAAGAATGTCAAAATTGATATCAAGGCCTATAGTATGCTTACTATGGCTTTACCTGAAGACCTCTTAATTAGATGTGAATCATACAAAATAGCCAACTCATTATGGAAAATTCTTCACACTTTGTGTGAGGGAAGTGATGAGATGAGAAGCATCAGGAAGGATACCCTCCATTCACAGTATGAGACATTTCATCATATTCAGGGTGAATCCGTTCCTCAACAACTCCATAGATACATGCAACTTATTACTCAGATGAATATCTTTGAGTTGAAGTATAGCAATGAGGAGTTGAACAAAAAGATGCTCCACTCCTTTCCTGAAAGTTGGACTCAAACTGTGTCTATGTTCAAAAATACCCTTGATCTAAAGGCAATTGGACTAGATACTTTGGTAGAAAAGGTAGAAGCATTGGAGTTGGATGAGAAAACAAGAAACAAGAGTATAAAAGCACCAATAGCACCATATCAATTCAAAGAAACAAACGGTGCTAAAAGTGCATTCATCTCCAATGATGATGATGAAAGCTCTTGTGTTGAGAGTGATGATGAAGAAGAAGCTGGTTTCTATGCAGTAAAGTCCTCTAAATCTAACTTTCAAAGCAGTACTAACAAAAAGGTGAAAGGGAAACTTGATGATTCAAAGAGCTCAAATGCTAAAGCAGCAAAAGGATCCTCAACCAACAAAAGCAATAACAAATCAAAACCAATTACTGTGGTACTAGAATCAGAAGAACAGAAAGCAACATTTGAGCCTTCAGTTCAAGCTTTCAAGCTTATTTGGGTAGTACTCTGACTCCTCCTCACATCTGCCAACAAGACCTTAAAGAACTTCATCCTGATGAAGTAGAAGAAATGGATTTACAATGGCAAATGGCCATGATTGCTTACAGAGCCAAGATGTATATGAGAAGGAACAAGGGTCTATCTGTTGCAGGAAGAACAACAAAAATTGGTGTTGATAAAACAAAAGTGAGGTGCTACAAATGTAATTTGTATGGTCACTTTTCAAGGGAGTGCAATCAACAATCAACAAATGACACAAGACAAGTAAATCAAAGGAGCTTCAAGAAACCTTAGCTTACAAACTCATCCCCACCAGCCACAGGTTCTTCAGCAGGTACCAGTAACTCTAAAGAAACTAGGTTGATTATTTTGCAGGATGGTACCTGTGACTGGAGCATGTATGAGAAGGAAGTCCAGGAAGAGAATCAGGCATTGATGGCTAATATGGAGAACAAATTTCCATCTATGGCCAAAGAGGTAAGGGATAGGTTATGTTCTTCTAAATGTGTTAAAGAGGTTGAAAGATACAGGGTCCATGCTCAAAAATTGGCTGATAAATTCAAAGAAACAATGATTTTGAATGAATCTCATGTAAGAGAACATAAACTGTATCAGGTCAAAATCACTTCCTTACAAAAGGATTTAGTTAAAATTGTGTCTAAAAATTATAATTTAAAAGCACAAGTTGAGCATCTGACCACCTCTTTAACAAAATCAGTGTCTGATCATGCATCTACTGAAATGAAACTTCAGAAGTTCCAATTATCATCACAACAATACGGGAAACTGTTAAATTCTCATATAAAATCAAAGAACATGTATGGGTTAGGATTTCATGCTGTTGCACCACCAGTGAATGATACCATCCTACCGGAGTCCATGACCAACAGTCTGTCAAATCAATCTGTATCTAGCACCAAAACTGAATCAAAAGTTGAAAATAATGAATTGGTAAATGGTGAAGATACTAAAGTCAGTGAAACAAATTCATCTGAATCAGAATTAAAAAAAATGAATCAGAATTTGACTTTGATGACTGTGATGATCTGGATAAGGTTGATGATCCTAAAGAACAAGAATGTGCTGGTTTGGGTAAGGGTAAAAATGTATTAATTGAACATATAATTCCCAAAGTTCTTGATGAGATCAAGCTGCCTTATCCTCCTAAACAAAAAAATTTGTTGAAGACCATCTACACAAGAATTTATCAGCTAAATGAAGGAATTCATGAGCTCAACAAAAAGCACAAAAGTTAATCAGTAAAAAGAAATACGGAGGAGGAAGAGAGAATCACTTCTGCAAAACACTTGCGGAAGAAGAAGACATGTCCAGAACCATCAGCAAGGAAGAATGTTGATCTTCCAAAACAATCATCTGTAGAAGATCTACGAAAAAAGAAATCATCTGCTAAATCACAAACTGACATCAAGAAAGAAAAGTGACGGAGAGTTGTGAATCCTAAGCAACGAGAACCAGGTGACATCATGCCAGGAAGAGGTAAAGATTCTTTAACTACAAAGCTTGAGAAAGAATTAAAGATGCAGAAAAAGAAGGTGATAGAGTCTGAGAGTGAAGTTGAAGAAAAATATTGCAAGTGTTGTGACATGTACAACCATAATATAGTTGATTGTTACTTCAGTAGTTATTACTCCATTTGCAACATGAATAATCATATGACTGCTGATTGTTACTTTAACAAGCACTATGCCATCTGCAATAAAATGAACCATTCTACTCAAGAATGTTACTTCAACAAAAAGAACAAAACAAAAGTGCCAAAGAAGCAACAATCTGAGACTGTTGAATCAGACTCATAATCTTCTGAGAATGATGAATCAAAGGTTCAAAAACAAAAGAGGCAGCAACCAAAACAGAAGGTTCCAAAAGCAAAAATGCCACCATCTGCTGATCAAACAAAGAAGAAGAAGGAGAAGCAAAATTCTCAAAGCAAGACACCTTATAAGAAGGTAGATTTGAAGGAAGATGGAGCTTTCTATGATCACTTTCAGAAAGGCAATCAAGTGCCAAAATCAAAGACAAAAGATGCTAAAACCTTCTCTACTCAAGTATCATCATAAAGTTTAAAGAAGAAGATACTCAAAGAAGAGGTCACAGAAGAAATGATTGAGGATGAAGAACAAAGTACTTCAAGTTCATCTTCAACAGACTCATCCTCACCCCAAACAAAACATAATGAATCAATTGAGTTTAAAAACAATCATGAGATATCTAGGCTCATCTATAAAAGAGTAACAATCCTAGATAACAATGGCAAGCCCAAGACCATTAAGGCTTGGGCTCCACACTCTAACTGATTTCATTATTATGCAGGAACATCCATGAAGGACTGACAACAAGTGGTATGTTGACAGTGGTTGTTCCACGCATATGACAGGAATCTGTTCTCTCCTCCATGATTTCAAACATAAAAATGTTTCATATGTGGCATTTGGTGGAGATAAGAAGGGAGGTAGAATTGTTGGTGAAGGAATGGTAACAAATGGTGTACTGTGAGAAAGTAAATTTTTTGTGAAAATTTACAATACAACTAGTGTATCTCAAATTTGTGATCAAAATTATAAAACTTTATTTGATAACACTTACTGTTACATTCTTAAGCTAGGTTTTCAAATTCTAGCAGATTGGATCCTTCTTAAAGCACCAAGAAAAGGAAACACATATGTTTTGGACATGAACAACACCTCTATGACAAGCAATAAAACTTGCCTGATTTTTAAGTCATCAGAAGATGAAGCTCAACTATGGCATAGAAGGATGGTTCACTCAAACATGAAGAACATGAATCAAAAATGACTTAGTCATTGGCCTTCCCAAGAAAGAATTTTACTTTTCTAATCATTGTTCATGATGTTATAAAGGAAAACAACATAGGGTGTCATATAAGTCCAAAACAATCAACACAAACACAACACCACTCAAAATGCTACACATGGATCTTTTTGGTCCAACTAATGTATTTCACTAGATTCATATGGGTCTTTTTTTAAAACATAAAAGTGATACATCAGAAATAGTAATGGAGTTTATCACTAAGATTGAAAATCAACTTGATTTAAAGATCAAAATCTTAAGAAGTGATAATGGATTTGAATTTGTTAATCATGTTTTAGATTCCTTTTGCAGGAACAAAGGCATTGCCAGACAATTCAGTTTACCAAGAACTCTACAACAAAATGGAGTTGCTGAAAGAAGAAATAGAACTCTAATTGAAGCAACAAGAACAATGCTAGCTGATTCACAGTTGCCAATCACATTTTAGGCAGAAGCAGTGAACACAACATGCAATGTTCAAAACATAACATTAATTGTCAAAGATCATAATAAAACACCTTATGAACTTTTGTTTAAAAGAAAACCTTTTATAGGCTATCTTAGAGCTTTTAGGTGTCATACGTCTATTTTAAACACCAAAGATCAATTAGGAAAGTTTGATGAAAAAGCTTATGATGGATTCTTTGTTGGTTACTCATCAACATCTAAATCATATAAAGTCTACATTCCACATCACAACATTATGGAGGAAACACCTAATGTATCTTTTGATGAATCCTTATTTCCAAAATCCGTAAAAGGATCATCTTGGTTGTTTGATATAGATACATTAACAAATTCATTTAACTCTGGTTATTTGAATGTTGCAGGTCCTATGGATACATGTTATCATTATGTACCTCCAAGTTTGAGTGAAGTGCCACTGACTGCTGATCCTCCAAGATTATTTCATTCACACACTTCAAGTGTTGTTGATCCAGGCCCTTCATCTCAAACAAGCAATGACAATTCTGGTGGAAATGGAAATTCAACTTCAGAAGAGGTAACTAATGCATCAACAGAAGTTAACAATGCTTTCGCAGAAGATCCATCTGTATCCATAGATGTTCCATCTACTTCCGGAGATGATTCATTTCCTTCAACTGAAGCTCCCAATCCATCAGAAAACATTCCAACAACATTCATATCTACAGATCAACAAACTACAACATCCATAGTTGTTCCTATAACTGTTGCGGAAGTTGTACCTACATCTGCGGAAACACAAAATCATGAAGATGGATTTCATTCTGCATCAGAAGACCAAAATGATGAGGATTTTGACCACTTTGTTGATTCCCCATCTCAGCTGGATCCATCTCCATTAACCAACATTACTAACTTGGAATCATCAGTTCTAGTTGAATCAATTCCAACAACAAGAATTCATAAGTATCATCCAATAGAAAACATTATTGGTGATCTTAATGTAAGAACTACAAGAAGTGAAGGGGGAGCTGCCAATATTTGTCTGTTCTCCTGTTTTCTATCACAAGTGGTTCCTCCCAACATAACTGCTGCATTAAAAGACAACAGCTGGATTGAAGCAATGTAAGAAGAACTTCAGCAATTCAGAAAGCAAAAAGTTTGGAATCTAGTTGATCTTCCTGAAGGCCAATATCCATTTGGTACAAGGTTGCTTTTCAAGAACAAACTAGATGACAGAGGAATCATTATCAGAAACAAAGCAAGGCTGATAGCATAAGGGTATACTCAAGAAGAAGAGATAGACTATGATGAAGTCTTTGCTCTAGTTGTAAGGATTGAAGCTATTAGAGTCTTCCTAGCCTATGCTTCACATAAGAAGTTCACAATTTACCAGATAGATATAAAATGTGCCTTCTTATATGGTAAAATTGATGAAGAAGTCTATGTTGCCCAACCACCAGGCTTTGAGGATCCTGATTACCCACACAGGGTATACAAGCTTGACAAAGCTTTATATGGTCTTCATCAGGCACCAAGAAAGTGGTATGAAACATTGTCATCTTTCTTGCTCAAGCATGGTTACAAAAGGGGAACCATTGATCAGACTCTCTTCCTCAAACATGATCATCAAGACCTCTTGGTTGTCCAAATCTATGTGGATGATATCATTTTTGGGTCAACAAACAAGAGATTGTGTGAAGACTTTGAATCTTTGATGAAATCTGAGTTCCAAATAAGTTCCATGGGAGAATTAACATTCTTCCTTGGCTTATAAGTTCATCAGAAATCAGATGGTATATTCATCAATCAAGAAAAGTATGTGCACCAAATCTTGAAGAAGTACAACCTTGCTGACTCTTCTTCATGCAAAACACCAGCATCAACAATAGATAAGATTGTACCTGATCCTAAAGGGAAGTTAGTTGATCAAAGATTATATAGATCTATGATAGGATCTTTAATGTACATAACTGCCAGCAGACCTGATATAATGTTGGCTGTGTGTGTTTGTGCTAGGTACCAATCAGATCCAAAGGAGTCAGATCTGAATGCAGTTAAGAGGATACTCAGATACCTCAAAAGAAAGCCTGCTCTTGGGATTTGGTATCCCAAAGAAGGAGATTTCAACCTCTACTCATATTCTGATATGGACTTTGGAGGTTGCAACAATAACAGATAATCAACAACTAGAGGTTGTTAATTAATAGGACCAAGACTAGTTTCTTGGCAGTGCAAAAAGCAAACAAATGTATCGGTATCCACAGCTTAGGCTGAGTACATAGCTGCTTCAGCTGGATGCTCTCAAGTTTTATGGTTGCAAAACCAACTACTTGATTATGGTTATAATTTTCTTCAAACACCAATTTTCATAGATAATTCAGCTGCTATGTTCATAACTGCTAATCCAGTGCAACATAGTTAAACAAAACATATAGAAATCAAAAACCTTTTTTTGAGAGACTGCTCAGAAAAAGGTTTAATCAAATTAATCAAAGTCGATACAACAAATCAGCTTGCTGATTTATTCACTAAAGCCTTTGACTCAGTGAGATTTAACTTCTTAATTGAGTCCTTAGGCATGATCAACTTAGATTAATTTTCATTACAAAGAAAAGCATGTTTTGTCTGTCAAATTCATTATATGAAAAAGCTAAAAACATCTATAAAACATATAAAAATCCAAAAATATTGACTTGTTAATATGTTTTTCTTGAAAAAGCATTTCATATTATGGGAAATGATAGTACACTATACCTTTGCTTACTTTCTTGAATTTTATCATACAATAAAGACTGATCTGATGTGATTTGATATGTGAGTAGGCTCAGCTTGAGTGAAAAATAAACAAGTTCATACATAACATAATGCAAAGGTGACTAATTATGGATAATTCCATTTTGAGGAACAAGCAAGTAAGTCTTATCCTGCTGTGATCAACTTACTCACCTAATCATACTATGTTGTGAAGCTTTATAACCTCTATCTTTACATATCATGAACCTTTGTTTTGTGTAAACAAAGACCTGGGTTCACAGGCATCTCTGTTTTATGTAAGTAAAGACCTGATGTCCTGATACTGATCATCAAGAAGTTCCAAAAAGGAACAGCTCTAAAAGAATCCAATGTGATCAATTGTATATTATCTCAAAGAGCATCAAAAATCATATCAACATTAATAAGATTTCAAATAAATCTTAAGATTGAGCTTATAACTTAAGGAACATAGTTTTAAGTGTGAAAAAGGACTCATAAACGGAGGACAAACTCTAATGTGAATTGAATGTGGAGTCCATATTTGTCTATCTTTAATCCATACCAGAACATGATAAACAACATGACTAGTTGAAACTATACTCTTGCTTAAATTTTTTTGGATCATAATACTTGCAATCAGCACTAGATTTATGTCTACTATCATCAAACAAAAATGTTTTAGGAAGTTGCTTAGTGTCATAGTATGATCCCATTGTATGATGTACATGCTTGTAAATATATTTAAGTTTTTGCTTATAATCAAAAATACAAAAAGATTATGTTTTTGATATTTTCTTTGCTAATAAGATTGACAGCATACTGCTTTTCATGCTATTCTCTTTATAAATTTTTGATAAATGCATAAGTTCATCATTAATCACAAATTAAGGGGGAGTAGTCATCATCATGAAAATCTGAGTTTATCTCAATTAAATGAAGAAAATTGGAACTTGAGCACTAACTTGGCTACAGGATATCTGAAGTTTTTTTTTTAACTAAATCAATCTTGCACATTTGCCATGAAGCAGAGTCAACAAGGTCCAACAGCAAACAACAAATGATCTAACAACATGTTAGGATCATACAGCAAAAATCATATGTTTTGCCTTCCGTAGATGTTCTGTGGAAGAGTTAACCTGTTGATACGGATAAATAGAAAAGTTTGTCTTCCGTAGATGTTCTGCGGAAGAATTAACTTGGGGATAACCATGGAAGAGCAATGAGGGTTAAGGGTCCCACAACATTAAATAAAAAGCTTTAAATTGTCCGAGGGAGTATAAATGATAACCTTGGCGGTTGTTATTTTCATTTACTTTTTCATACAATTTTCAGACCTAGAAAAACGCTCTCAACCCAAAAACCCCTTTCTCTGCCAACATTCAAATTTTCAAATCCATACAACAATCCACACTAAAATCACCCCTATTTTCAAACAACATTATCAAAATGGCCAATAGATTCGCAAAAGATCATAATGTTTGTGCCTTTCTTAATCCAGATGATTCAGTATTCGAGGGATGCAGGGATATAATCAACTACTTAAGAAGATCAAGAATATGCTATGCATTATCTGCGAATCCAATCATCTATCAATCACATATAATAGATTTTTGGAACACAGCAAGGATTAAGGAAGAGAATGATAGAAGGGTGATCTACTCCACAATTGGAAATGAAGAGTTAAGGGTGGATGAACAAACTATCAGGAGGGTACTAGAGTTTGGAGAACAAGAAGAGGGTCACCCAGATGTGTTCGATCATGAATACATTCAAAAAGTCTTTCATTTAATAGGATATGATGGTGACTACAGAAATGGTGAAATCAAGAAGGGGAGATTATGCAAGCCTTACAGATTTCTGTGTCACACGTATCTAAAATTTATGTCAAACAGAAAGTCTGGTTTGGATAGGTTTTCATGGCACATTTCATCAGGGATCATTGGTGTGTTTGAAGGGAGAACATATAACTATGCAAAATACATTATTGGATACTTATATGACCATATAAGGATGCAAAAAGAAGACAAGATGCATATGTTTCCCAGATTCATTTAGCTAATCATAAATGAGATAATGCCCAACATTGAAATAGAAAGTGAAGTCTTTGTTCAAGCTCACCTTGGAAGATCTGTGCTAAACAAGATAAGTGGGCAGTATCAAGGAGAAGAAATGGAGATGTTTGCTCATGTCATTGATGAGAATGCAGACATTCCCTAAGAAATTCTATACCTTGATCAACAACAACAACAAACACCACCAGCTGATTCACCTGAACCACCACAACAAGAACCCCATCCACTATCACCACCTGTTCATCCCAACTCACCACCAAGTGAACACACCCAACCTTTATCTCCTTCCCATTCACAATCATCTCTAAATACTGCTGAAACAAAAGTATTCTTACCTGATGACATACAACAATCACCACCACATCCATCACCACAACAAGAACCACACTTTCCACCACCAACACCTTTAACAGATTTACCAGAAACACCACCAGCTTAACTGAACTCACCATCTAATAAGCACACACAACCTTTCTCCCCTTCCCTATCTTAATCATCACTCATTACTGCTGCCACAGAACCTATCTCACCCATTCTAAATCAAACTCCTTCTCATCCAACAACACAACCAATTTCCTCACCCCCATCTACTGAACCCACTTCTCCTACTGAAAGCCCAACACTCACTGAAATAGTCAACCTTGGTGATAATGAGCATGATGTAGTGAAGGATGGTGCTATAGAAGAAATCTATTTAGAAGTTAAGGGGAAGAATGCACAGGAAGTTGAACAACATCATGAAGCTTCTGTGATGGAACAACAAGATGAGAGTGATAGTCACTTTGTTGACATCACTGCTTTTGATGAAAATGATCTAAGAGAAGAGGAAATTAATGTAAGAAAAATTTTTCTTGTTGCTAAATAAAATAATCTCATCATCAAAAGTAATCAAAAACTGAAGAAGTTTAGAAAACTAAAAAGGGAGATGAAAGAGAAAGATGAAACAATTGCATCTCTGGAAGGAACAATCAAGATGCGGAGAGAAAAGATTGAAACAAGCAATGAAGTGACTGATACTATGGATCAACTTGTAACTGAGTCCTATGAATCTGCTGAGAAAGAAAAACAAGAGAAGGAGAAAGTCATGGCTGAGCTAAACAATGCAATGAAAACTTTCTTTGAGCAATTAGATCTGCTAAAATCTAAAAATGATGAGATAGAAGTCTTAAAGAAGAAGGTGACTAAACAGGAAGTGGGTAGTCATCAAGAACAAAGAAAAGAAGCTGCTGACATTCCTGCAAAAGAACCAACCATCAAATACAATAGGAAAAGAAAGTATTTGGGAAGAACTCAAGATGAGGCTATTGAAATTAAGGATACCCTAATGAAAACAAAAAACATGTCTCCTGAGCACACTCCATCAGTTGATCTTTCAACTCTCAAATCAATTGAAGACATTGAAGAAGAGAGTGAGGCTGAGTGGGAAGAGTTAACAAAAGATCAAGCTCCTAAAGATGCTGAAGAAGCAAGGGATGATGACTTGCTGTCTACTGATGATATTTTTGATGAAAGAGCTCAATCCTTCATGTTCATGGATCTGATTAAAGATGAACATAAATGAAATGATTCAAGTATTGAAAGAGTTTGATGCAGCTAGATTAATGCTACCAGTGTGCAACTTTGGGACCATCATACAGTTCAAATCTGCTGAGAAGTTAAAGAATGAATTGGGTCACTATGACACCAAGAAGCTCACCAAGTATAACATGATCAGTTGGCTGCAAAGTCACAATTATGAATCTCATGAATTGAAAGGAAGAATAGTAGCTGAGCTTAGAAGCATGATGCAGTATGTGATGAAGGTTGAATTAGAGACTAGAGTAACATTTAGGATTGGGGCACCTAATCCTGCTTACAAACAACAATCAAAACAATCTCCTACTGAGCCAATAGCAGTTGAAAGCAAAGACAAGCACAAAGGCAAAGAAAAACTGATCAGGGAGCCAAGGGATGTAATCCCCAACAAAATTTGGCCACTTGGAACAGCAGTTATAGAGATAACAGAACAAAAATCTACTCTAATCCAACTGTTAGAGGATATGACAACTCCAAGATCAGCAGAAGATAATAGAATTATAGCCTGGAGGTATGACCCAGAGTGGGACTGTGCTTCTATAAAAAGAGAATCTGGGATGGTACAATACTTTCTGAGGATGGAGACTCTTCTCACACTTCCAGATGCAGGCCTTTCTAGTCTACCAAACATCCCTATCATCAACTACCCAATCAACCCAAGAGGGAGAGACTTCTTATGGATTATTGCAAAATTAAGACACAAGTTCAAAGGAGATGTGATAAAAGAAGCAAAAAGGGATGATGCAGAACATAAAAGAAGAAAACAAAAACTAAAAAGATCTTATTCCAATTCTTCTCAATTTGTTGATGATGAATTTCTAAGGAGAATTGGATATGCAGACAAGGCTGAAGCATCAATCAAGACCATTGAAGGAAATCAATATTCATATTCCATTACTAAATGGAGATATGTAGAAAGAACAAAAGAGTTGGTGCTGCAAAGAAATGACCCACACAAGAAGGCATCAAGCATCAGACTGTTTGATCCAATAGAGATAAAGCTGCTTCATCCAAGCTACACATCTTATTTGCATGATAAGTTTTTTCCTAAGTTGAATGATAAAGTTGCTCAAGGTGACATATGGTTATATGTGCACATCATACAAGTAATAGCAAGCTTCATGCCAAAGCATAAAAGAGAAGAAAATTTGAGGCTGGTCAGCTCATGGGATATGAAATCCCTTCTATCTCTGAGCTTAGAATGTCTGAACAAGATGAGTTAGAAGTGGTGTCACACAACAGTGTTGTTGCAACGCTGACTACAGAAGAAGACATTCTTGGGCTGAATAACAAGACTTTGAAGAAAATGAGCAGAATGAAGATCAAGTATCCATATCAAGATCAGAAAGATGCTGTTGAACACTTTAACTCAAGAATTTTAGCCAGAGTTCAAGAGTTGAAAGAGCTGAATAGATGATTACAAGAGTCTAAACCTAAGGGGGAGTATTGTTAGGACTAGATCTAATGTATAGGTTTAGATGTTTATTCATCTCTTGTAATGATCATTTGTAATCTCTTTTCTTATGTAATGCAAGATATATATGTTAACCCAAATCTTATTTGTGTTGATTTTATGTAATTGCAGGAAAACATCATACTTGGTCAATTTGGAAAAGTGACCATGTACAAGAACTATTTGCGGATGAACAAGTTTGTTCTTCTGTAGATGTTCTACGGAGCATAAATGAACAAGTCAATGTGCATTAGTGGATCTCCTGCGGAAGCACAATCACATCTACTGAAGAACAAGTTTAGAGATCAAGTTCTTGTTGTTGCGAAAGAGCTTGCTCCTGAGGATGAACAAGATTATCAAAGAACCAACTCCTACTGAAGGCTAAATCCTACAGAAGGCCAATTCCTACGGAAGAACAAAATTCTTGCATGATCTCTAATCATGCAAGTACAACATATGAAGTCAACAAGTCAAGCTGACTGAAGTGATGTCATCAAGTCAACATCTACGGAAGACTTCAATTAGTCAAAATCGAATATTTCATATCATGTCATGATTTTTACCTTTTACCCATGTAAAAGTGAATCCCTCAGCCTATAAATAGAAGGCATGGGTGCACTCTTGTAGTGCAACCCAATAAACCAAAACAGTACCAATATCAATCATAACAATTAACCAACAATCATCAAATAGCAATAGCAATAGCAAAACACCAAGAACACCTAGTAATTACCAGATCATCCAAATATCAAAATCAATTGTAACCGATTCGTTATCAATGGAAATCAATTGAAGCAAACTTGTTTATCGCATTACTTTATCTTGTTTTCCATTTCTATTATTTGTTGTTCATCAATTTCTGTTATGATTACATTTCTCAAACAATTAATTAAACATCGAGTTATGATAATTCCGCGATCATCATTCGTTCAATCAAACTGATAATTCCTGTTTCGATCCTTGGATTCACAATAAGAATAATAGAGAATACATGATAGAATTAGATGGAACCCTAACCCAAATGTCTACTGAATCCTCACATGTCTTAATTATTAATATTTAAGTTTTCTATAGGAAAGAGCCTTAGTCTGATACTGTAACTGTAACACCCCAACCCGATTAGGGCTGATGTGTTATTATCATAGTAATCAAAACATAAGACATAATTAAATAATGGAAATGTTAGGAGTACGTCATCAAAATGACGTTTGAGAGCCCTAGGTTAAAGTATTCGTTACATATTATTTAATCTGCCAAATCTAGAAGACTAGCATATGCTATATAAATGGCTAGCTTTCTC